>VMDR010000014.1:0-288371 GCA_007922815.1 Macrotus californicus
AAATGAGGATATACATGTAAGCAACCTCTAGGACAACTTCACGCATTCCAACATTCACATCATAGGGTTCCCAGAAAGAGAAGAGAAAGGGCAAAAAACTGGAAACCTATTTGAAAAAATAATGAAAGAAAACTTTCCTAATTTGGTGTAGGAAATAGACATGGATGTCCAAGAACCACATAGAGTCCCAAACAAGATGGATGCAAAAGAAGCCCCCTCCAAGAAACATCATAATTAAAATGCCAAAGGTGCCCTGGCTGGAATAGCTCAGTGGATTGAGCACAGGTCTGCGAACCAAAAGATGCTTGTTTGATTCTTGGTCAGGGCACATGCCTGGGTTGTGGGCCAGGTCCCCAGTTGGGAACATTCAAGAAGCTACTGATTAATGTTTCACACATTGATATTTCTCTCCCTCTCTTTCACTCTCCCTTCCCCTCTCTCTAAAAATACATAAATAAAACCTTTTATGAAATGCCAAAGGTTAAAGAAAAAGACTCCTAAAAGCAGCAAGAGAAAAGAAGCTACTTACCTACAGGGGAGTTCCCATAAGACTGTCAGCAGATTTCTCAAAAGAAATTTTGCAGAACAGATTTCTCAAAAGAAATTTTGAAGCTAGAAGGGATTGGCAAGAAATATTCAAAGTCATGAAAAGTAGGGACCTACAGCCAAGATTGCTCTACACAGCCAAGATATCATTTAGAATCAGAGGGCAGATAACGAACTTCCCAGACAAGAAAAAACTAAGGTAGTTCATCACCACCACACCATTATCATATGAAATACTAAAGGGACTTATATAGGAAAAAGAAGATCAAAACTATGAACAATAAAATGGTAATAAATACATATCAACAATTGAATCTAAAAAACAAACTAAGCAAACAAGAACAGAGACAGAATCATGGACACAGAGTATTTTGATGGTTGCCAGATGGTAGCGGGGTTTTCAGAGAATGGGTGAAGAGGTGAGGGGATTAAGAAGTACAAATAGGTAGTTACAGAATAGCTATGAGGATGTAAAGTACAGTATAGGAAATGGAGTAGCCAAAAAATTTATTATACACATGAGCCACGGACATGAACGATAATGCTCAGATTGCCTAAGGGAGTTGGGGGT
Organism: Macrotus californicus; assembly: GCA_007922815.1. Taxonomy (NCBI): domain Eukaryota; kingdom Metazoa; phylum Chordata; class Mammalia; order Chiroptera; family Phyllostomidae; genus Macrotus; species Macrotus californicus. The sequence continues at coordinate 1,118 of VMDR010000014.1, forward strand.
GCTGGGTGGAGAGGAGCATGGGGAAAAAATTGGGACAACTGTAATAGCATAATTAATAAAACATATTTTTTTTAAAAAATAGTATTTCCAGCCCTGGATAGTGTGGTTCAGTGGACTGAGGCCAGTCTGCAAACCAAGAGGTTGCCGGTTCGATTCCCAATCAGGGCACAAGGTTGGGTGGTGTGTCAGGTCCCCAGTTTGGGGGCATGCCAAAGGCAACTAATCAATGTATTTCTCACACACTGATGTTTCTCTCCATCTCTTTCTCCCTCCTATGCCCGTTCTCTAAAAGTAAATAAATAAAATCTTTTTAAAAAATAGTATTTCCAGTATAAACAATTATTTTCTTTGGTTCATAGTGAATATACATTCAATGAAAAGGATACATTCCAAGCATTATATTTGGGTTATATACTGTCTCTCTGATTTCTTCCCATACACAATAGCAATCTACTCTACCTACTGAAGAGACACCAAAGGCACTATTAAACTTAAGTGCCAACATCAACCTTGGTCTCTAACAGTTTTTTTAATAGGTATCATCCAAAAGAAACAAGAATTAATTTAATTAAATTTTACAGCACTTTTGTTTTTAGAAAAAATAAGTAATGAATGAACAGCATATTAAATAAAAACTATGGGATGAAAACAGCTTTGAGTTATACTTACTCTTTTTAATAACAATTACAAATACATATCAAACACGCTACATGCAGCCTAGGCCTAGCAAGCTTTTGCACGCAACAGTGTGGCAGGAGAGACTGCCTTTCACTACTCAAGCACTCACAGAGTTTTCTTGGGTCACAGAGAAGTAACAGGTACAGGAAGAGGTTTGAGGTTTTTGTCTGTGGGTTGTTTTTTTTTTTAATGTGTATGTGGGTCTGTGGTTTGGGGTTTGTTTAAGGGAAGGGTTTTTTTGGTTATTTTTGTTTTGGTTTGGTGTTTTTTTGCTTTTTGTTTTTTGGCATGCTTTTAAATGGAGTTAATTAACACAGGAAGATAAACAACAAATACCAAATCCCTGCCACATGCAAGGCATTGTTCTAAATCCCTGCTTACATTCTCTTCTAGTTAGCCATTCTTTGGGATGGCTACTACTGCCCCATTACGTATATGAGAACACTGAGACATAACAGTTAAAATTTGTCAAAACTCGTACATACAACTAGCGATTAACAGAGCCAACACTTAGAAATGTGAATCTAGATCTGGATCCATACTTAACTTTCAAAGACAATTCTTCCTCGTTATTTTGGTGTGGGGAGGGGTTTGAAATGAAAAATTGGATCAGTCTGCCACTAAATGATGAAGTGAAAAGATATATCCCGAACTCAACTGTATTTCCTCTATGTAGTAGCAATGAACTAATGATGAAAAATGAACAATACAAAATAAATTTAAAAAAAAACACTTCCATGTACAACAGTATCTAACAATAAAATACTTAGGAATAAAATTTTGAAAGAAGTGCAGGATTTGGACCTGAAAACTACAAAACATCATTGAAAGGACAGATTAAACACATTCCCTATAAAAATCGCAGCTATTTTTTTGGCAGGAATTGATAAACTGATCCTAAAACCCAGGGACCTAGAAAAGCCAAAACAGTCTTGAAAAAGAAGAACAAAGTTACAGAACTTACACTTAATTTCAAAACCTATTAAAAAGCTGCTGTAATCAAATATTGTAGTGCTGGCATGAGAGTAGATAATAGAATAGAATTGAGAGTCTAGAAATAAACCCAACATATGGTCAGTTGATTTCAATAAGGGTACAAAGACCATTCAGTGAGATAACAGTTTTTTCAATATATAATGCTGGGACAATTGGATCCACATATGCAAAAGAATGAATCTGGACCACTACTTGACACCATACACAAAAATTAACTTAAAATGGATCGACAACAGAAGCATAAGGGCTAAGAATTTAAACCTCTTAGATGAGGCCTGGCTGGTGTGGCTCAGTGTATTGAGTGCTGGCCTGCAAACCAAAGGGTGGCTGGTTTGATTCCCAGTCAAGGCACATGCCTGGGTTGCTGGCCAGGTTCCCATTAGGGGGCGTGTGAGAGGCAACCACACATTGATATTTCTCTCCCTTTCTTCCCGCCCTCTCTAAAAATAAAATAAATAAAATCTTTTAAAAAAAATTCTGAGAAAGCATAAAGGTAAACCTTCGTGACTTTGGGTTCAACAATGGATTCTAAGATATGACAACAAATGCGTAAGGAACAAAAGAAAAAATGGATAGACTTCATCACAAAAGTTTTTTTTGCAACAAAGAATATTATCAAGAAAGTAAAATGGCAACCCACAAAGTGGGAGAAAATATTTGCAAATCATATATCTATTAGGAGTTAGTATCCAGAACATTTAAAGAATTTCTACAATAATAAAAAGACAAATAACTCAGTTAAAAAAAATGGATTCCCCCACAAAAGAAAATGAACAGGGATTTGAATAGACATTTCCCTGAAAAGGATACATGAATGACCAATAAGCACAAAAAAATTATGCCTAACATCATTAGTCACTAGGGAAATGCAAGTCAAAACTGCTATGAGATGCTATTTTACAGCTACTAGGGTGGCTAAAATTGAAAAGACAGACAATAACAAGTATTGACAAGGATGTAAAGAAACTGGAACCCTCACACATTGCTGGTAGAAATGTAAAATGATGCAGCCCAGTGCCTTAGAAAACTGTTTATCAGCTCCTCAAGAGGTTAAGAGTTACTATGTGACCCAGCAACTGAGATAGGCCCAAGAAAAATGAAAACATATGTCCACACCACAAATTGTATGCAAATGTTCACAGCAGCATTACTCGTCATAGAGATGGCCCTCCGTACCCACGGGTTTCACATCAATGGATTGCAAATAGTCACATAAGACCTGGCCACATAGGTCGGTTGTTTAGAGCATGCTCCCAATACATCAAAGTTGTGGGTTTGATCTCTGGTCAACCCACAAGAAGCAATCAATGAATGCATAAATAAATGAAACAACAAATCAATGTTTCTCTCTCTCTCCCTCTTCTCTCTCTTTCCCTTTCTCTCTTACATCAATATATATAAATAAATGTTTTTTTAAAGAAAATATTCAGAAAGAAAAGTTATGCTGTTGATAACATGTACCATGTAGCTAAGCCTAGGATGGTTGCCTCTGAACATAGAGAGTTTTCTTGTTCTTTTTTTTATTTCCTAAACAGTACAGTGTAACAATTATTTATATAGCATTTATACTGTGTTAAGTATTATAAGTAATCTAGAGATGATTTACTATATATAGGAGGATGTACATAGGTTATATGCAAATATTGTACCATTTTATATAAGGGACTTGAGCATCCTGGAATCTTGGTACCTGTGGGACCCTCTAGAACCAATCTCCCACAGATACTGAAAGACAAATATGACCAAAAAGTACGCCCTGACTGGTGTGGCTCAGTGGGTTGGGCATCATCCTGCAAGCCAAAAGGTCACCGGTTCGATTCCTGGTTAGGGCACATGCCTGGGTTGCAGGCAGGGTCCCTGGTTGGGGGCATGCAAGAAGCAGTGGATTGACATTTCTCTTGCACATCAATGGTTCTCTCCTTCTCTTTCTCCCTTCTTTCCCCTCTCTCTAAAAACAAATAAATAATATATTTTTTAAAGTAGAAAAATTCACATCTATCAACAGATGAATGGATAAAGAAAATGTAGTATATCCTTCCAATGAAAGATTATTCAGCAATAAAAAGGAATAGCCTACTGATACATGCTACAACATGGATGCTGATACATGCTACATGGATGAGCCTCCAAAAAAAATTTTGCTAAGTGAAAGAAACTAGTCATAGGAGACAATATATTACATTATGGTTAATGTCTGGAATAGTTAAATTCATAGAGACAGAAAGTAGGTTAATTATTGCCAGGGCCTAAGAGAAAGGCCAATAAGGAATACTAATGGGCACAGGCTTTCTTTGTGGGGTGATGAAAATGCTCTAAAAGTAGATAATGGTGATGTTGGACATATAGTGAGTATACTATAAACTGGGAATTGTACACTTAATTTTACGGTAGGTGAATTATCTCAACAAAGCTGTTTTTTTTTTTTTAAAAAAAGTCAGCATATGATGTACAGCATGATGACTTTAGTTAATAATACTGTATTGTATATGAGAGAGTTGTTAAGAGAGTATATCTTAAAAGTTCTCATGACAGGGAAAAAAAATTTGTGACTATCTGTGGTGATAGATGTTTAATTGTAGTGATATTTTTGTAATATATACAAATATCAGATTATTCTGATGAAAACCTGAAACTAGTAAGTTATATGTCAATTATACCTCAATTTTAAAAATTAAAAAATAGTCCTGGCTGGTGTGGCTCAGTTGGTTGGAGCATTGTCCCATAAACCAACAGGTTGAGGGTTCAATTCCCAGTCAGGGCACACGCTTAGGTTTGGTCCCTGGTCGGGCCACATAGGAGAAGCAACCAATCAATGTTTCTCTCCCTCTCCCTTCCCCTCCCTTCCCCTCTTTCTAAAATCAGTAAGCATGTTTTTGGGTGAGGATTAAAAATAATAATAATAAATAACACCTACACAAACTGTTATACAAAAACGTCATACTAAGACAATAAAGCACCTAATTTTTCAATACTTATTTAGATGCAATCTCAACTCCTAAAGTCTTGTCTTCCTACACATTCAATTTTGTCAGTGAACAAAGAAAGAAGCTAATGAAATGAAATCAACTACTGAAATTCAAAAAACTTGAAAAAACAACCCTGAAATATCAAATAACTTTCAAACAAATAATTATATTTAAGCATTGACTCTGGACCAAATATAAATCTCAATTTCAAAATATTATATACAGAGGACAAACACTCAGAGGTTTAAGCTAATCTCCAACTTTTCCAAATAAGCAATAATTCAGATTTGCTTTGATGAAAATATAAATATTTACCTGCCTGAAAAGAACAAAATCCTATATGTCTAGTGTTCCCAAATGATGGAGGGAAAGAAACATGCAATTTTGGGAGGGAGGGGAAGGTGGAACATGCAAGTTTTTTATTGAGAACTTTGTTTCAGAATTAGTTTTAACCTAGCCAGGGTATACATAGTTTATGGTTTATACTAAACAATGTATACTCTGCTTTGCCCGCAACATACTCAAAACAAGGCATTACAGTCACAAAAGTTACGTTGGAACCTGATGAAAATCACATTATACAGTAATCTGACGTTCAGTAATCTCAAAAAGCTCCTGAAAACATCTCGAGAACTATTCTGGAAACTACCTAAGTCATTTAGTCTTCCTACAAATATTTACTAAGCATCTACCACGTGCCAAGCGCTGCACCTGGCACCAGAACGCCACGGTGAGCTACAGACAGAGCAGGCCCCTGCTCACCACAACTCGGGAGCTCGTCAAAAATCCAGACTCCGCTCGTGTGCCTGCAAGAGTCCGTGGGCCCGGGGTGAGTGGTGACGCCTGTGTTCTCAGCAAGAGCGCCGACACCCCTGCTGCGTTGAGAACCCGACGCTCAGGGCCATCCCATCGCATCCAGCAGGATGCCACACCTCCAAAGTCCACTTCACTCAGCATCCTTCCCCTGATCAACACTCCAAACACACCGCGAGGCTGGGGTGGATGTTTACAAACATTCCCACGTCATTCTGTACCAAGCCCCGGACCGACTTGCTTCCTTCCTGGGACGGAGAGCTCACTCACTGAGATTCCACCTGGGGATGTCTGCACCTGAGCCTCCCGCGACTGCGCCGACACCTGTCTCCCAGCGGCTGCTGCCTACCTCTCCCGTGGGCCCCGCGTTTGGGGCCCGCCGCCCCGCAAGAACGGAGGTAAGCGCGCGCATTAGGCGCCGACTGTATACCGCTAACCCCCACCCCCCCTCCCAACTCCGGCGCGCGCACATGAAATCCCGCAAAATCTGGGGCAGGCGACAGACCGGGTCCCGCCGCCCTGCGATGCAAGGCGGGGCTCGAACCTGCACGGCGGGGCGGGTTCCGCCTCGCGAGCGCTAGTCCGCCGCGGAGGCCCGGCCCGGCTCGCACCGACGGAGTTTCACAAAGAAAGTCTCCCGGCCCGCGCCCCTCACGCACTCACCGGCGCCGGCGGCGACTCGGGCTCCCGCCGCCTACGACTCCGTGCCGGGGTCGGCCCCGGGGTTGGCTCGAGCGCCGGCGGCGGCAACTGCTCCATCCCCGCGGGCCCCGGGCCGTGTCCGCTTCGAGCTAACGGTCCCGCCAGCTAGGCGCGCGCGCCGGCTTCGCGCGCCATGTTCCCGCCGTGCTGCGCGCCGCCGCGGCAACCCACACCACCTCCCCCGCGACCGCGCACGTGCGCGCGCGCCGCACCCGCTCCCGGCGCGCCTCCGCGGAACACCCCAACCCACCGCGCAAGCGCGCACTCACCGCGCCCCCTCCCCGCGCGCCCCGCCTCGCGCCCTTCTAGCCGGCCGCTGTTCCCGGCGTGGCACCCACCCCCTCTGCTCCCGGCCGGCCCTGCCGGAGCGCCCGCCGTTCTGGGTTCGGCGCCGCCGCCTGCCGCACTGCGGGCGACCCCCGGCCAGGTTCCTCGGCCTCTTCCCGGCACTGCTACTTTTGCTTCACCCTGCACGCGGGTCTTGGAGCAAAGGTCTAGGCCACGAGGGAATTACCCGCAAGCAGTGCCGGGCGAAGACGCGTCTAAGAAGATGAGAGGTCGTGGAGGCGTGCGAGCACGTGCGCTCGCGTAATTGGCAGAGTGAATGCCGGTGTCTCTGGGAGAGCCAGACTCCATTAAGACCCTTAGAATCCCGCATCTCTACTAACTTTTGCGTGATTAAGGTCAGGGGTCCAGGGGTCTGTTTCTTCTTAATCAGGAAGGCCTGACAACTAAGGCATGTTCGGAGGACACAATGAAATAATCCAGACAAAATGTCGACAATGCGCCTGAGACGTACCAAGTGGTAATTGGATGTCAGGACCTCTTTAAAAATAGTTTTGCTTAATTAAGTCTCGCCTCCATCTATCTCAAACCGAGAAGATATGAGTAGGTCACTTGACTGGGCCAGAGAACCTCGATGTCTAAGTCTGCGAAGGGGGAGTGGCAGTAATAACTCACAGAGATGAGCTTCCCGGAGACGATGCGTGTATGTCCCTGAGCACAATGTCTGGCACACACCAAGCTCTTCAAGCTTCGCTGATGCGACTCCGGCCCTATCCTTCCAAGACTCCTAAAAGTTTAATGAAAACGGCTCTGGCTCCCAAACCTTGTGGTGCAATTAGCTGGGAGGGGTTCACTCAACCTTGAAGCTGGAAGGACTGTTACTCCCCACATCTTTGCTTTCCATTCTCTGCCCCAAACCTCTCTGAAAACCCTAAAGTTGGCAGAAAAACAGGAGTCAAGAATGTTTTCCCTAGTAAAACATTACTCTTTTAGGGGCGAAAAAGGAGTCTCCAAGCTTCTCTTGGAGTTTGTAAATGGTTGGATTTATTAGTCTGATCTTTTCCAGATACAAGTGACAAAAAAGAAAAAGAAAAAACAAACTCAGCCTGAAGGAAAATAAAACGGAACATACTGAAAGGTCGTGGAGTGGTACCTCATTTCAGGCATAACTAGATCTAGGCACTCAAACAATAATAACCTCAATCTCTCTCCACTCTCAGCTCTGCTTCCCTCTGTGATGACTTCCTTCTCTTCCCATGGTGTCCTACCTCATATCTGACCAGGAAAGCAGGAGCTGATTCCCAACAGTTCCCTCCAAAATCTCAGGGTTAACTTTCAGTGCACCCATTTGGGGTCACATGCCCTTGCCTGAGCTAATCACAAAATTGGCCAGACCTGGCTATACGGAGCACCTCTAGGAAATGGGTACAGTCAAGTTCTGAAGGACATGGAGTGGGGACAAGTGGGATGAGGGATGTCTTCCCTAGAAAGATGGGGATGCAGTTAGAATAAGAGGGATAAGGTGGAGGACTGCCACAATTAAGACTGTCCACTGCACCATCACCTGGGCACACAGCAGGTCCACCACAGAGTAGTGAGCTTGTTCTTCAGAAGTCAGTGGCAATTACCTCAGCCACTGGGAAATGCCCCTCCACCTCTGCTCCCACCACATCCCCCACACCTGGCATTCCTCAAATCTGCTTTGTCAAAGGCATCTCAATTATCTACCCATTTTGTGTGCCCTCCAAAAAGCGGAACAGACGATACTTTCTTGCTCAAGAACTTTCAATGGCTTCCCCCACCTACTTATGTGGCCCTCTCACCTTTAATGATGGAAGCCCACACGGATGGATCCCTTACCATGTACATGCTGGGCACTTTAAATAGACCTTCTACCACTGAATACTCATAAACACCATATGAGGTTGGTACTCTCACTACACCCGTTTTGAAGTAACTTGCCCAAAGCCAAAGTCAGAAAATGCAGAGTTCAGGTTAGCACAATATTGCTCTTACCACTAACGTTGTCATCCATTTGCTCCACCTCCATTTGCTCAGGTTTCAAAGTCCTGTGATCGTCTTCAGCAGGGTGGCCAGTGGGAAGATATCTACTAGGGAAAGCCCCTAGGCCACAGGTGGCAAACATAAGGCCCTTGGGCCGAATCCGACCCCCCACCTGGTTTTATCCAGCTCGGCACCTTGTTTCTACCCTACTGCAGCACGAGATCTCGCTTAACTGTTAAGGAGTAGTTACATTTGTACAGTCCTAAAGTTACATTCCGCCCTTTGAAGGCAACCGTGAGGCTGATGTGGCCCCCAGTGAAAATAAGTTTGACACCTCTGCCCTAGGGACCCCTTCAGCTTCCTAGTGAGGAGTCAGGTGGACTCTTAGTTTTATCATCTCCCCCTCCCCCATTTCATGGGATGGAGGACCCCTACCCCCAAGAAATAAGAGGTTATAAAGTGGATGTCACGTGGCCCTAGATCAGCAGCTGATACCTCCCCAGTGGTGAGGATATTAGCTTCCTATGGCTGCTGTAACAAATTATCACAAATTGGCTTCAAACAGCACAGGTTTATTCTCTTAGAGTTTCATGTGGCGAATTAAGGTGGAGGGACTGGTTCCTTCCGGAGGCTCTTAGGGGACAATCCGTTTCCTTACTTCTTCTCAGCTTCTAGGGGAAGCCGGTATTCCTTGGCTTGTGGCCTCTTTCTCCATTTTCAAAACGCTTCACTCCATCTCTTCCAACTGACTCCTCCTGTGTCCCTCTTAAAAAGGACATTGTAATGACATTGGGCCCACCCCAAGAAGACAGGACAATCTTCCCATCTCAAGACCCCAACCTGCAAAGTCTCTTTTGCCATATAAAGGAATATATTCCTAAATTCTGGGGGTTATGATGAGGACATCTTTGGGAGCCACTATTCAGCCTGCTATGGTGGGTATAATCAGAGGAAGCTAATACAAAGGGCTCTAGAAACAGAAAAGAGCTGGCTGACTGCCCCAGAGGGAAAAATGCCCCAAGAGACCATAGCCTTAACATTATTCAAATGAGCTAAACCCCATCTAACTTGGCAATCTCAACCCCATTCCTTTAAATATGAAAACCACCTAAAACCCCATCTTGTCCCCAGGCCAGCCAAGCCTCACAACACTTGCACACCCTTCTAATGGAAAATGCCAACCACTACCCACACTGCCTGGGGCAACAGCTGTATGCCCCAACCCTGCCCTGGCTGGCTCACCAGTGGCATCTGAACTGAGGCACTCGTTTTATGGCATGGCTAGCAAGCTACAATGTGGCATCAGCCAGCTGAAGTTACAAGAGAAAAATGAGTGGGTCAGAGACAAGAGGAGGCAGCCATTAGAACTGTCTGGGGTCCTGGTTACTCCCAGGTCCAGCCGTCTGAAACCTTGAAAGCAAATCCCCTTCTCCGTGAAGTGACTTGAATGGGCCTCTTGTTCCTTGCAACCAAGGTGTCCCAACTTTCAGATCATAGGGCTGTACCCACCTATAATTTAACACACTAACATTCAAGATTTAGACATCAGTCTGAGTTTTGTCAGAGTCAACATCTGAGTCTAATTAAATATGGGACTAAAGAAACGAGGAATATTAGAGTCAGAAAGACCTGGGCTGGGACCCAGCTCTGCCACTAACAACTGTGTGACACTGGACAAGTCATCTTGTTCCTTCAGCCTGGGTTCCTCACCTATAATATGAGGGTGGTCAGAGGACCTAGCCTAGAGAATCACTTTGAGGGCAAGACCAACCGAGGTAGGGCCTTTACACAGGGCCTCCTCGATCATTGTTGGGTCAGCTGGACACGCACATGCTTCATCTGCATTTCTAAAACCCAAACATCTCGGAAAATGAGTCACCCTTCGCTCATTTGACAGAAAAGACTGAACTGATATGCCTTAAAGTCTTCTCTATCCCTTTCACTGAGAATATCTGCTACAGAAATATCAGTCTGGTTGCAGGGCTCTGCTGGTTATTACACCCAATACAGTAGATGTGCCATGCAGGTCCCCCTTCCTAAAATCATGAAAATACTGGGTTTTACAACTTATCTGGCACCAAGGTTTCAAGGACTGTGGTCTTGCATCTTCTTTTTAAAAAATGTTTATTGTGGTAAAATATACAGAACAAAATTTAACATCTTAACCATTTTTTTTTAAGTATACAATTCAGTGGAATTAGGTACATTCACATTGTTGGACAACTGTCACTACTATCCATCCCTAAAACTCTTCATCTTGCAAAACAGAAATCCTGTATCTGTTAAACCAAAATCACTCCACCCCCAGCTCCTGGCAACTACCCTTCCACTTTCTGTCTCTGTGAGTCCAACTACTCTAGGTGCCTCATCAGTGGAATCATATAATATCTAGCATAGTTCCCTGAGCATAACTGTGGACCTGGACCTTTATGAAGGTGAGGATGAGAATTTAAAACAGGTCCATGCACCCATGTGCCTACTGCCTCAGGAAGACTTTGGCAGCCAGCCAGTGTCTACGAACTCCACTCCAATTTCACCGAGCCCCTCTCCCTGACACTTTCTAGGGAGCCTTTAGAATTTATATGCATCTGACCCAAACTGAAACCAGGGACATATCCTGAGAAACCTGCCTGGTGACAGCCAAAGTAGAGCGCCCGACAAAAAGCACATGATTTCAAATATACAAAAAAGGATGCCACCTAAAGAGCGGAACATCAGCCAAAGCGCAAAGCCCAGGTCCCATTAGGTTTTTAATTGTGTATTGATGACTATGGAAATGTGCATCTTCCTGTAACTAAAACACAAACTACAAAAAACAAACATAAAGAAAATGACAGCAGAGTTCAAGAAGATACGTGTCTTTCATGTTCATCCAGTATTCACGAGACAGCAGCACACACAGCCAGGCGTTTTGTGGTGCCAGTGTCCTCCGATTCCCCTTCAAGGAGCCGTTTTCGACTTGTAGAAGGCTGGAAAAAAAAAGAAAAGGAAGAAGTGTTCAAAGAAAACCACTGGCTGCTTTAAGATGATCAAAGTTTCCCAATATGTTCCCAGTACGTTTGGAGCATTTCATGTGAAACCCCTAGTTGCAAGAATTACTGGTTGTCCTCACTGACATCTGAATCCCCACCCAGCCCCTCGGACTCAGACATGTCCATCAAACGGACACCTCTCCCTGTGGCTTCCCGTCACTCAATGGTGTATATTTACAGTAAGCAGCATAACCAGCCCTCTCTTGGTCATCTTCTCCTAAATGATGAAGTTTAAAGAGACGGCGATACCTTTCACTGGGAGCCCAAAGTCTTGCTCTTTTGTGGGAAGACAGCCTTTTTTGTGTCTTTGTTTTCCCATTTATAAAATTGCAAGGGGAGAGGAGAAAAGGAGCGTTATCATTCACCAAAAGGCCCAAAAAGAATGAACAGATGTTAACTTATACTTACAAAGAACTTGGGAGGAGTAAAATTATAATCAATAAATCATCAACCACTCCCCCAATTTGAAATTTTTCAATAAATTTAAATTCGAACCTCTGATACAAGTCTCTTAATCTTGCCTTGCAGGAGACTTCTTGAATGACAATCCCTAGTTGTGCTTCCCTAAAGTGTTAAGCATATTCTTCATTATTAAATCTTCTAAGGGTACTAGAGCGGATCAAGCTGAAATGTCTACTGCATTATTTCCTAAAATATAAAACTGCTATTAAAGAGGCTATTCAAACTCATCATCCTTGCACATTGGCTCTTTAAACTTGGCCTACATGTAATGACCACCATCTGGAATACCTGGGCTGGGAACTGGGGTAAAGCCGTTGACTTATTTTCTTCAAAAAGCAAATTTTGAAATTTTCTCTTCATGTCTTCATCCTATAAAGAAATGGAAAACACAAGTAGGTGGTGTTTGAGAGGAAGCTCCTAGAAAGACACAGCTAGGAAGACTCTGGAAACAGAGAAGTGGGCAAAGACACTGGGCTGTCACCTGAATGGCACGCCTTTGCTGAAGCTCTGGGTGGGAAAGGACCACCTGCCTTCCCAGGGGAGTTTAATCAGCAGTCAGTGCTCAATCAGCACTGGCTGAATCAAAACCACAGGCTTAAGAGGTCTTGGTGGGTCGGAGAGAACCACTGATCTAAACAGTCAGAAGACTTTCAGAACCAGCAGCCCAGTTCCTGACGGAGATGGCAATCAGGAGGCTGACTCCATGAAGCTCCTGAGTCTTTCAGGGAGGTTGGCCCTCCCCCTGCCAACAATGGGGCCAGTTACTGGGGCCCTCCTAACAAACCAACCCAGCACCCTAGGAAAATTCACCCAGCAAGTGCTGTACAAGTGGCCAGAAGGATTCTAAACCCACAATATCCAGAGCTTGGGTCTAATGAGAAAGGAAGACATGTGAACAGGCCATGACATTAACAGTGTTTCTTCCTACTGGAAGAGGGGAGGAATGGAGTGCACACAGAGAATTCTCCCCTCACCTCCCTGGACGCTCACTTCTACAGGGCTCAAGGATTTGCACCTGGAAGCCCTGACAGGCGACCTGGTACAGCTCTCCTACCCTTCAGAAAGGTGAACCCTCCATGACTGAGGATGTAGGCTTTGGGACCAGTTGGAAGCCCAGCTCAGCTGATATACGTAGAGTATGCAGAATACAGACCCAGAGCTGCCTGATTCCAAAGCCCCTTGTACCTTCCCACCCAACCCCCCTTATATTCTTCCCACTAAGCCAAGTGTACCATGGCAGGTGGGGCGAGGACATAGGGGTGAAGGCCTCCAGCACCCAGCAATTTGATGGCTACATAAAAATTACAGTGCTCGAGGATTCATTCACCTGTTCTCTATCTAGTAGCTAGGATCACCTGCCGCCATCACTGCTTATTGCCTCATTCAGTGTGGCTCCCCACTACCCACACTGTAAGACTGCCAAGTTTATCTGGATTCCATTGCACACTACCCCTCAGGATCCCACCTGGCATGCAGTGCCACTCTCAAAGGCCCATCCCTCGTTTCCTCCTGTACCCACTCACTGCCTCCATCAGGAATGCCCTTCTTGCCTTCCTGCCTGTCTACTTTACCCACCTTCCTTATTCACTCAGTGAACAAACATTTCCCTTAGATGCTAAGCACTGTGAAAGACACAGTAGCATCCTTATCAGAAGGACTCAATTAGTGTTGAAAATGCTGTCCCCCATTGCTATGGACTGACATTGGAGACAGGGCCTTGAAAGAGGTAATTACAAGTTAAATTGAAGTTGTTAAGGTAGGGCCCTAAGCCAATATGACCGGTGTCCTCGTGATAGAAAAAGACACCAGGAGATGTGAACACACAGAGAGCACACCACATGAGGACAGAGAGAAGGCAGCCATCTGCAAGGCAAGGAAAGAGGCCTCAGGAGCAATCAAATCTGCTGAGACCCTAAAATTGGACTTCTAGCCTCCAGAGCTGTGAGAAAGTAAATTTCTGTTGTTTAAGCCACTCAGTCTGTGTTATTTTGTTACTGCAGGCCTAACAAACTGACGTACTTCTATCATCCCCAGGTGACTCACTTTTTAGACACCCTTTACCCCAAGTAAACCTGTGGTATAAAGCCCTAAAGACCCATGAGCGGCAGCCCCCTCTCATTTAGGGATCCCCAACACTCTGCACCTGCTACTACATATATGCCATTGCTCCGGAGAGACTGTGGTCAGAGCTGGCCCCATCCACATTGTCAGCTCCCCAAGGCAACAATGTATCTTATTCCTCTTTGCACCCAAGAAGCCTTGACATTAGTTGACATACGAGCCCATTAACTACCCTCTGAAAGAATAAATGCATGAAGAAATAAAAGCACAATGGAACACACCTCGTGTGGCAGCTCTTCGGTGCAGCCACGTAGAGCTGACCAAAAGCCTATTTAGGCCTGTGTATAATAAAACAAGTTATCAGTGAGCAATAATAGGTAAAAAGAGCTCTCTACCTGAACATGTCACAGTTAGCAATGTGTATCTGTAAACACCCTTTCTTGGAATTGTCCACCATCTATTCAAAACTGCTAAACTGTTAATGTGCCTCAAAGGCCAACAGGAAGAAATCCTCTATTTCAGGAAGTGAATATGAGGCAAAAAGTGGATCTAAGGGATGCTCCCCAAACTGGATACTCTGCTAATGACAAAACAGACCAAAACTCCCGTTCCCATTGCTCAGTCCAGGGCCAGACCCCACAAAACAATTTAATTTCTTTAAGAACACTGAATTGCCCCAAAATAAACACTGAACTATCACTCATTTAATGTTCACGCCACCTTTTGCTGCAAAAACAAGATGTAGACAAAAGAGTATTCAAGGGAGAACCCTGTGGCTGGGTTGAACTTCACCTTTCCCTCGGCTGTTAATAACAGTTTTCTTTGGAAACAAAAAGTACAAGAAAAACAGGCTCTGCTTGTTCATAAATTTTCGGCAGATGCAAACCCTGTTCCCAGGCCTAACTAGGCAGCTCCATGTCTTTTTTCAACACTAGCACAGCTCCTCTGCTTCCACATCTGGCCCCTAAGAGTTTCCCTATTAGGGGCACATGAAAAGAGCCCAAGAGGCATGTTTTTCTTTTTCATCAAAATTAAACCCCCAGCATGCAAAGGCACCCTTTGTTTCCAAATTCCTTTTCTCCAGGGTCCTGCTGTTTCAGACCTGTGTGGTCTATTAAGTGCTAAATCATCTGACAGATTTCTTCTGGAGGGGACTGCTGTTTCCAGGGCAACCTCCCAAACACATATATCTACGTTTTAAACATTTCTTTTAAGGATTTGTTGTTCTCAACCTGAGCTGACCTGAGCCAAACTGTTAGATGCAGAGGGCTGAAAGGGAAAGAGAATGGGGACAGTCTTCCCAGATGCGCAGTGCTGAGGCTGGACGGTTTGAGAAGTTCCTGGCCCACTGATTCCCAGAGTACGTGAGCCGCTAGCTCAAACCACCTGGTGAAGTTCCCCATCCCCGCAGGAAACAGAGAGACCAAATGAAAGTTCACAGAAAGGGGTATGGCTGTGCTACATGGAACTGCACTTAACAGAAGACCTGACACCCATCAGAAAACCTGCCCGATGCTGGAATTCCTAAGCCAAAGATTACCCCAGCAAAGCCACGAAGGATTTCCAACTCTGGCAGCTGGAATGAGGTCAGCGCACAGTCTAATGGCAGCCACAACTCCCAGCAGAGACAGAGAGGCAGCCCCCACTTGAAAAGCACAGGTGACAGTCTGCACTAATGGCATGCTTACTCTCCATGAACAAGTGAGACTCTTAATACCCAATCACTTGGGCTTAAAAAATAGTTAGAGTCGTGCCCCCCACCCCACCCGGGAAGCTGCCCTCCCAGTCCAACCCCTGCTCCCTTGATTTAAAGTTGCAGATGGCTGGAATGCAGCCCATCCCACCTGTTTGGGGTAGAGGGTTTGCGGGAAGAGCGGAACACAGCTGGAGGTGGAGGGTCAGAGCTGCAGCAGCCTCTCAAAGGAATACAGCCAACTGCAGACCCAGGAAAGCCACGTAGAACCACACGTGACAGGCCACAAAGTCAGCTGGTCCATCCAAGAGCCACAAATCGAGCTAAAAAAGGTTGCACCCAAACACCACACAAAGACCTCTCCCCACCCCACCCCACACACACGTATGTACATACCCCACACACCTAAAGCTCAATTTAAAACAGCTGCACCACACAGACCCAAAAAGCAAACGTTGTATTTCCATCCTCTTCCTCATCTCTCAGACAGTTCAGGACTGCCCATGCATTTTATGCGACGAGGCATTGCCCCATACCCACCTGAAGCCACGGGTGTTTTAAAGCTTGTTCTGTCGTGAAACGTGTCTTTGGATCCACTATCAACAACTTCTTAACAAGGTCCAGAGCTAAAGCAGTAAGATAATTTGGTAAATCAGAGTGAGATGGGTAAATACATTCAATCAGCAAAACTAAAGGGTGCCAGAATCACAGGCCAACATCCAAAAAGCAGACAGAGGGACTGAGGTCATAGAGGAGTCAGCAGGGATGGCGGACAGGGCCTCCTACTCCCCCTCACTGTCCGTATTCATCAGAGTGCTCTGAGAACGCTACCTCACCCTACTCAGACATCACAGCCTCTTAGCTCTCTGTTCCTTCTCTCACTGCTGGAAGCAAGTTCAAACTAATTAAAGCTGAACTTCCACCCAGTTCTAAGATGCTCAGGATGCAGAGCCAACTCTTCCTGAGACCCACGGATTGATGGTGAGAGTTCCTCAGGCAGTGAGAGGCTCCTGGAACTGCAGGCTTGGTACATAAAAAGCTTGATGGCCAACAACAAGTGGAAGCTGGCTTGTATATTGCAACAATGTTATCCCTTAGACACCTACCTATAAAACAACCTATGTTACATTATTTGTCAGTTAGTTTTAGCTTCCTACTTTTTTCTTTTGAGAATTACAAAGTTACACATTTAAATTCTTCAATACAAAGTAACTAATTACATTTAGCTCTTACATGCTTATTTACCGAAAAGAAACCTGTAACTAAAAAGTTACTTATTATTTTGCACATTTAAATAGGTACTGGCACTTGTGTATGTTACACTTAACCCTTACAAAAACCCTTTGAAGTAGGGGTTTATCATATCCCCTTTACAAATAAAGAAAATAGAGACTCAGAGAGCTTATGCAACTTGCCTCAAGTCACATAGCTAGGAGTAGCAGGCCGAGGACTTGAGTCCAGATCTGCCTGGCTCCAGAGCCCATGCTCTTAATACCTTCCTTTGCCTCCCAAATGGTGCAAAACAACAGGAAATAAGAACAGAATTGACAGGAGAAAAACACCACGGAATTTGAAAACAATAAAAACAAAACAAAAACAAAACAAAACCTTCTCCCACCAAAGCACACACATTTCAGCAAACCATAAAGTTTTTAACCCTTTCGTATCCATACCCTTCTCTGAGACCACAGCCCAGACTTCGGGGATGAAGTTGTATTTCCCACTGGTGATCTGATCCTTCAGTGACACTTGAGTCTTGTGCTCAGAGAAAGGTGGGTACCCACTAAGGCTTAACGTTGGTGGAGAGAGAAAGGAAGAGAAATCAAGTGCCATTCTCTGCGGCATTCAGACATATATATTTCTTTTTTCCCCCAGCATAATGAAAAATTAGATTTTTCTATAAATCAATGGTCAAAAACACTGTCCTAAATTAAACACAAGTCCTCTATCTGGACATGTTTTTGATTTCACCTAATAAACTACAACCAGACTCTGAAGCAATGAAAACTTTTCTTACCAAATAAAAAGGATAACCCCTAAACTCCAGCAGTCCACCGCACGATTATATCCGGCAGTCCCAAAAGAATTAAGAACCTCAGGGGCCAAGTAAGTAGGGGTACCGCATAAGGTTTTCATGAGAGAAGTCTCCCCCAAAATCTTGGACTGCCCAAAATCAGTAATCTAAAAGACAAAAAGGAATCATTTTTAGTGATAGCATAAAATAAAAATATCAGTATAGTCTGCCAGCCCCAAAAGACATGCAGGTTAGATCAGTTTCTATCCGACAGTTCCTGTCTGCTGTTAATCTGGAATCTACAAATTCATGTCTAATTTAAGGCAATTCTGAGCTTTGCAAGTTATTTAATTTTTTTAATAAGGAATATCTTGGGTGTTTTTAAAGGTCTTATTTATGTCGTTTTAGAGAGAGGGGAAGGAAGGGAGAGAGAGAGAGAGAGAGAGAGAGAAATTGATGTGAGAGAAACAATTGATCGGTTGCCTCTCACACGCCCCCAACTGGGGACCTGGCCCACAACCCAGGCATGTGTCCTGACTGGGAATAGAACCAGTGACCTGTTGGTTTGCAGGCCAGTGCTCAACCCACCGAGCTACACCAGCCAGGTTAATTTTGCTTAAACTAAAATTCCTGAGCTGAGGAAACTCAAGGCCCATGCTTTTGCCCAACTTATCTGTATTCTCTGTAACCTTACTAAAGGTTTATAGACGTTATCACAGACACTCCAGGTTTCTTATTAGTTATGCATGGTTCTTGTTGGATCCCAGTCCCTGGACCTTGACTGCGCACTGGAGTATCTGAGGAGCTTGGGAAAAAACACTAACTCCTGGATGGATGCCACCTTCAGAGATTCTGAGAAGCAGCCTGGATGTCATGATTTTATTTATTTCTTATTATTTTTTAATCAACAGGAGATTCTAAAATGAAGCCAAGTTTGGGAAGCACTGCCTCAGAGAGAGGGAAGGAGAAGGTGGGGTGTAAACCCACTTACCCATTCAGACACCCCTCCCTCCCTCTGAACATAAACGTGGCTTGTACACCTGGAGCTCAACAAAAGCTCCGTAGCATCTGGATTGAAGCAACACCACCTGAACTGCAAAGATAATTGCTGGAAGTGGAAAGGTCAAATCCTCAAGCTTTTTACGTTCCTACTTGTTACCTGACAAACTCAAACACAGTTTCTGAACAAAACTCTACTGGAATAGCCATATACAGAACATAAATCGCTCACCTTTATAAGGCAATCCTCTTTCTGAGATGAGAGTAGAACATTCTCTGGCTTTAAATCCCGATGTATAATACCATTTTCATGAAGATACTACACAGAAAAAGGGAGGCATGACCCTCAGATTTTATCAAGTAGACACAGGAGGAGAGACAACCGCACTCACACACACCTCACATCTCTGGGTGAGACTGTAAGCCATGCCACTCACAAATATTAATGCAGTCCCCCAAGTCAAAGAAAACTACTGGCTTAGGGGATTAGTGTTGGCAAATTTGTTTTCAAGAAAATCTTTAAAAAGTACAAAAATGAAAAAGACAACTTATAACAGTTAAGTGCACGTTTTATTTCACTTTTCAAACATAAGGTGTCAATTTCTTTTCTTTTTTTTCCTTAAGATTTTACTTATTTACTTTTGAGAGAGAGGGGAAAGGAGGGAGAAAGACAGGGAGAGAAACACGTGCAAGGAAAACATAGACTGGTTGCCTCTCTCACATCCCCAACTGGGGACCTGGCCCACAACCCAGGCATGTGCCCTGACCCAGAACAGAACCAGTGACCTGTCAGCCCACAGGCCAGCACTCAATCCACTGAACCACACCAGCCAGAGCAAGGCGCCAATTTCAATAATAAAAATATAAATCGGTGATATATTTTGAAGACCATATTATAAAGTAAACCATAAAAATTCCACCAAAATGATACATTTGGTTATTCCAACCCTAAAAATAGTATTTTAAAGTTGCATCTATCTAAATACCAAGAGTTAACAAATTCATCTGAAGTCAAACCATCTAGAGAAGGTTGGGGACCTTCTGTAGTATGTTGATGTTTCTCTGTATGTTCCTTTTTTATATACACTGTCGTATTTCATTAAGAAAACAATTTCCCATGTGTACTGATCTACACTCCTTTCATCTTAATACTCTTGGTATAATATAAAGGAGTAAACAAATCATAAAGTAGAGAACTGGTTAGTTGTCTATGGGCTTCAATTTTCTCTGGCTATCCCTCTGTCCTAGAACAAAAATTCTTCCAAAACACTTGCCCTGGGAATGGGACCTGGTGAAGCCGCCAGGAAGGATAAGACCAGGTGCACCAGCCCAAGGAAAATCTCCCTCAATCCTCACTCAATACCAGAGCTGGTCCCAGTCACCACAGTTCATGCACAGAGTAGGTTTTCAAGGGAAGAAACTCTGGCTGGGAATTGCCACAACCAAATTTGGTTTGGGAAAGCGGATGTTCTTCGAAGCAGGCAGCATGCCACCAGCCATTCCTCCACTCAGCACTTTCATGGAATAAAGAGAAGGCATACACAGGCCTGCCTGCCTGCCTGCCTGCCTGCTGCAGTTAACAGGCCACTGCATATGAAGGGGACACCTAGTGCTGGGCCACAGGGAAGCAATCTGACTGTGACAATCACCCTAACTTGCCAGCCTTATCTTTATACCTGCTCTGCTCCCACCGAGAAGTAAGGGGGGGTTCGAAAAGGATTAGAAAGAAGTAGAGATCAATGCCCCTCCAGAAATACCTCCGAGTTAACGAGAAGATTTGTGGGACCATGTGTTTATTTCTTTAACTCCCTTTCTTACTTTGTCTTAAGCTTCACAGCAAGAGCTTTCTCATCTGAGTCAAAGGAGGCGATGTTTTTGCCAAGAACAGAACAAATAACGCACACACAGACTCGGTTCTCCAGGTTTTCATCCCTGGTACCTCACTTTCTGCCGACAAGAAAGTAGGCTGTCATAAGCTCTGTGGGCTTCTTACCTGTACAGCCAGGAGCATCTGGTAAAAATAGAGTTTGCATGTGTCTTCTTTCAGGCGTCTAGTCCCCACCACCCTGTCAAACAGCTCGCCTCCTTCCATCCTGAAACACACAGGCAAAGCAGGGGGTCATGCCTGGAGGGAAACTCACTTGGGTGGACAATAATACAAACAAAACAAACTCATTAAGACAAGCAAAGAGTTGCCATATTTATTCACCCTTGATTTCCATCGTAAAGGCAATTTGGTACTAAACTTCATCCACAATGAAGATGTCCCCAATGGAAACTAAGAAACAAGGAAAGATGGAAAAGCGGTGCAGTGGGCATTGGAAACACTTGGTGAGCTATTAAAAACCTGATTCACTGGACCGGAGGCAGGGCCCAGGAGTCTGCATTTTAATCACACACGCCAGGGTTGTCTGAGACTGGTATAGAACCGCAAGCAGCAGCAGACACAACCAGATAATCAGGGGTCTAAACCCCAGCTCTACAACTTCCCAGCTGGGGGACTTTGGGCAAGTTACATAACCTCTCTGATCTTGTCTCTGCCTCTTAAAAACGTAAGGATGATCCCACTTACCTTGAAGGCTATTGTAATAATTAAGAGATAATTGATGTAGATGGCACAGTACAGATGCTTGGCAAGGGTTATTCAATCCCTCTGCTCTTCAGTTTCCTTTACTGTAAAGGGGCTAAAAGTGGTACCCCACCAGTAGCTTGTAAGCTCCCTGGATGACTGTTATGAAGATTAAATGACTCAATCCATGTAAAGTGCTTAGAGCAGTACTGGGCTCATATTAAGTGCTTAATTAGTATCCATTACTGTTATTGTATTATTATTACTATTAACCTGTGTTAACTAGACCCAGTCAGGTAACATTCCATTTAATAGCAACAGATACTCCCTCAAGCACCACCAGGGCTGTCCAGCCTCCCCTAATGCTCTGGGCAGGACTGTTCTTTACTGTATGATCTTAGCAGACAGCCTGCACAGCCGCTCAGGAGCGAAGCCTTGCCTGGCTGCCACAGTGGCTGCTCCCAGAAACACTACATGTTGATGCAGGAATGGACAGCAGACAGGCCTCTTCCAGGAACGAGACAGAAAATTATTTGGATCACACCAAATAAAACAGGACTCTAGAGCCACTGAAATAAACCAGCACCTTGAAGATACTCAGGTGTGGCCATGCCACCTGGTACTGTGATCCCAAGCAGATAATTCCACCAAGAGTAATAACAGCCCCCAGTGACTAAGCACCTATGTGTGCCAGGTGCCCTAGTAGGGGCTTCATAGGGTTTCATCCTTTCGACTCTGTGAATGCATATCATTACTACCCCTAACATCGGGAAAATGAGACTGAGAGGTGAAGTCTACTAAGCGTGGGCAGTCAGCTGGTCACCTGCAGAGTGGGATGGAAACCCAGGCCTCAGATCCAGGGCCTGGAAGCGCTAAGCCGCCTTCCCCTGAAAACACTGGAGGGGTTTCAGATATGATACTAACCCCTCACGCACTTGGTGGGCCCCACCAACATACACACACGTTGAAGGACTCCAGGATGAGAAATGCAAACCAGCCTTAGTCTTTAAATCAGCATTTAAATGGAAACATTTTTTTAAAAAAAAAAGCTTACTACTTACAATTCCAAAACAATATAAAAATCTTCAGCATCAAAAAAGTCTTTAATCTTGATGATACAAGGCTAAAAGAGGGAAAAGAGGAAAACTAGTGAGAATCAGCTCCCAAGAGGAAAACCACAAGAGCAGGACTCACAGCCTTTACCCAGGGGGTGAGGGAGGCCGAGACCAGGCACTGGTCCCGTCTTAGGACATGAGGGGAAGAAGTCAGACCAGAATTCACGTGCCTCCTCAGTGAGAACGTACAAGAAACTTGCCACCCCACCAAGCTGGCGAGGGACTGCTTCATGTTCCACACATGAGGACGGCACCAGGGAAGGAAGCCTGGTTTCCTCCCAGCCCTCCTGCTCACTGCCCTAGGGCACCAGTGCTCAAGGACATTTCATACCCTGGAGGAGCCTGACAAGTAGCATGAATGGAAAGCAAACCGGTAGGTGCCCAGCCACTTGCACAGACAGCAGGTTACTCTGCGTAACTGGAACCACAGGGTGATGGGAACACTGTGCAGCAAGAGCTTTCCATTTTTCTCCCCCCCCCCCAAGATTGTATTTACTTATTTATTTTTAGAGAGGGAAAAGGACAGAGGGAGAGAAACAACAATGTGTGGTTGCCTCTCCTGCTCCCCCTACTGGGGACCCGGCCCACAACCCAGGCATGTGCCCTGACTGGGAATCCAACCACCAACGCTTTGATTCATTCGCTGGCAGGCACTCAATCCACTGAGCCACACCAGCCAGGGCTCCTCCCATTTTTCAAGGGAAATTCCAGTTTCATAAGAAGCACATCTGTGGGGGGAGGGAGACACACACTGATGCTGATAGTTTGTGACTCTGATCAATGCAGGGTGCATATAACATTAAAGAATAGTACTGTATAGTTTATAATGCATATTTAATAGAATGATTTTATGCTTAGAAAGCAAATCTTTTGTTTTTACAGAAAAAAAGACAGTAGAGCTCAGTGGTTAAGAGACGTAAAAGATGTGGTATCTATCAGGAACATGCCCCCACGCCCCAGCAAGGAGGATGACTGATTTTAACAGAATTAAGGGGAAGAAAGCTACAAGAATTTTAAAGAGCAGCAAAACTTGTTAGAGTGATCTTCCCACAAAGCAGATGTCACCATATCCATCGCTCTGATTAAAACCCCCAAGTGGTACCTTCCCACAGTGACCTGTTATACGGTGGTGAGTGAATGCCCCCCTGCTTCTCCCAGCACAGTGGGTTTTGGCAACATAATGCCAAATGGAAAAGGCAAGTCGTGAGAGACTTCAGAGTATGAAGTGCTTCAACTGTGTGGTCAAGCTTTCATTCTGAAGCTGAATGGCGAGTTCAGAGGTGTTCATCCTAATGGTTTGCTCTGTAATTTACATTTATTACTTTACATGTGTCAAATATTACATGACTTTAAGATATTCAAAGGAAGGGAGGAGAGCATCCAGAGGAAGAGAAGGAAGACATGGCAAGGCAGAAAGGAAGACAAGAAAATCTTTTGCTCTGCACTGCCTGGAGCCTAAAATCCAACTTCTCAGAGGGACCATGAGCAAGGCCTTCAGGACCCAATCTCTTCTCCTGCCCCAGGTCCCATGCATCTCCTCTCCAGGCCACAAAACTCCCTGGTCACCTGGATTCCCTGTGCTCTTTTTTCCAGTGTCACACCTTTGCTTGTGCAACTCTCCTGCCTGGTGAGCCAGCCCTCCAGGCATATGTGGCCTCAGGCATCAGGCCCCAGCTAAAATGTGCCCCTCACAGGGCATCCACACACCCAGCAGTGGTTCGAACCGGTGCCACCCCACCCTGCATCCTCAGTATCTGTCTCATCGCCAGGCTGTGAGCTTCTGGAGGGCAGAGAAAGGAAACCAACACCAAGCACAGACACATCTCCTTTCCCCAGGCACTGCAGAGGCTGAGTCAACTTCTTGGTTCTGCTTGGCTTCTTAACAGGCACTGCCCATCTGAGAATGGGTGCAGCTGGGAGCTAATAAGGCATAAAGCAGTCCCCGGGGTCACTGGCTAGAGCCACCACAGCTGAAAGTCCATCTCAGGAATCAGAGGCCACTAACCTCGAACCTCCCCTTAGGTCATCCGCGGAAAAGTTTAAGGAATTACAGATCTCTATAGTTCCCCTAGTGTGTTCTCCATGCTGAAACCTCCACAAGCACATCTATTTCATTTAAATTCTCACACTGACCCTCCAGGTTAAGTACTCGTATTGCATCCATTACTCTGAAAAGTGAAATGACCCTTTCATTGCCAGGTAATAGAGACAGGATGGGAACTCAGGTCTGTCTCTGCAATCAGACCGAGGCCACGTGAGAGGAAGAATGGCTGAGTCTCCATGTGTGCTCACCACTAGAAGAGAGGCTGATCAAATGTGCCTGACTCCCAAGGCCAGGCTCTACTGGGATAGCAGGCTCTAGGCATTGTTCCCACAACGAACTCATGAGCCCATACTGAATTCCCAAAGGCTTCCACATGCCCTTGCACACGTCATACCTACAAGGACATTTTATAGGGTTCTAAATTCTTCTCGACTGCGGTGGACACTGGATTTATATAAATGTTCCATTTGGGAACCCTCTGACATCACAGAAAATTCTCTGAGCTTGCAAAGTGTTTATCTTAGGGGTATGTTTGAGGCAACCCCACACCCCCCAAAGGAGAGGCCCCCTCTTTTTTAACAAGCGATTCCAGATGCCTTGGAAAAGGGGAGTACAGAAAAGAGAGAGAAGCTGCAAGGGAATTAGAAGGAAGACAAGCAGGAGAGTCAGCCACTTGGATTCTCATGGGTTTTCCAATCTACCCATGAGTTGGATTGTTGTGTCGATGGAAGTGATTTTGGTCCTACTTTCTCTTTGTGTGGGGGATCTGAGGAGGTGAGAGAAGGGAGAAGACATCTTTTTGTTGTCTGGATGTTATGAACCAAAATAAGATCATCCTTAGCTAGACAGCCTGGAGGTCTTGTTTCAAGTTTAACTCCAGTGCCCGCCTCGCTCATGACTTCAGGGAGGCTCATGAATAATGAGGAAATGGAGGGAACAATTACCAGGAAGACGGAGTCAGGCCCATACCTCTAAGTTTCTCTTCTCACATCTTTAACTTTCCATTGTAACGAGGTCAGCAATGCACAAAAAAGATGGGAACTACTAATACTGACACCATTTACTCAGATTTAAGGACAGGTTGTTGTTATCATATTTGGAAACCCTTGTATTTACTTAATTTATGCCAACTGAGTAAATGGAAACCAGCACCATCGAAAGGTATTTAGAGGCATTAAAACTACAGGTATAATCAAACTAAATTTACCGAATTAGCATTATCTTCCCAAACATAATCAGTTGATAAAGTCCCCATAAGACATAAGACTTAGGAGATTTACTATGTCTTCTGTTCAAGAACTAAGTCGGTGTAAATCATATAATTATCTAATCATGAAATCTTTACACAGTATTATCCTTTTAAAAGTTCAGGGTAGCCCTGACCAGTGTGGCTCAGCTGGTTGGGTGTTGTCCTGCAAAGCGAAAGGTCACAGTTTGGTTCCCAGTCAGGGCACAGGCCTGGGTTGCAGGTTCGGTCCCCGGTAAGGGCAAGTACAACCGAGAGGCAACCGATTGATGTTTCTCGCTCACAATGATATTTCTCTCCCTCACTTCCTCCCTCCCTTCCCCACTGTCTAAAAAACCAGTAAAATCTTTTTTTAAAAAAAAGTTCAGGGTAAATGACAACTAAACACCCGTATGCATGTATATACACACACAATTACAGAACCCAGGTTAATACTGGCTTTATTACATCAAAATGCTTTGCACTTCTCCCAGATTTCCAGATAAATGATTTTAAGTGTGAGCCATATTTTACAGCAATACTTACATGATTTAATTTTTTCAAAATTTCTATTTCTGTTTTAACATTGAGAGCCGGATCCTGTGAGAAATAAAATAACATTAGAGTTTATAAATAATAACAATAACCAATATTTAGAAAACCTTTACAGTTAAACTTTCAGTAACAGCTGCCTGAGTTCCTACCCAGCTCTACCCACACAGAGAAATCAAGGCCTCCAGGATAATGATTTAAACAACTCGCCTAAAATCACTGTGTAAAGTGCTTGGCAAATAGGAATATTCAATAAGTGACCAAGCTGTTGATTTAAAAATATCATCTCATATAAGCCTCATAATCCCCAAGTAAACTGGGTTCCACAATAATCCCCATTTTACAGATGGAGCAACTGAGGCTCAGAGAAAGGAAGCCACTTGCTCCAGTCCCCAGAGCCCGAAACAAGTGTTTCCACTTGGCTTATCCGGTAAGTTCTGCTTGTCTCATTAGCTATGGAATTGTTTGCAGTCATAAAAATGACGAAACAAACAAAACCACAAACAAAAAGGTTATTTAATTAAACTATATTAAGAAACCATCAAGTCAAATATCTAATCATAGAGCAGACACAGGTTTCAATTTCCACTGCAGGCTGACATATTTATTGAGATTCTTAAGGAGAGGAAGCTTCAGGGTGCTTAAGTTGCTCTCCATTACAATTCCACAAGGATGAATCGAGTTACTCAACCTCATGGGCTACACCCTCCACGAGCACAGAGGATATAGAATTACATATTTATGTAAAATGGACTTCAGCTAAGAAACCCAGATGTTTAATTTTAAAAGCCTGCCTCTTCCTGTAAGCCGTTAAACTCATTACTAAGTCAGGGTGTGCTCTGATGATAGAGAGGTCTAAAAGAGTTCAAAACGATTTGAAAGATGAAATTAAGAACTAAAATTTTGCTGCAAGTCATTAAGAATCTTCCTCCGCCAAATGGGAAACAAAATCCAGAATCACAGGGGAAAAGATCTACAACAAAGTGAACACAGAAAGGAAATTCCTCTTGCTGTGTGAGAATGGCATTGTCTTAGGGGAAAAAAAAATCATCTTTAAGGAATGTTAAAGCATAATAGCCAGAAACAGCTGGCCACAAAGGAAAACGTGATTACGGGTCACATTCTACATCACCATCGAGTCATCTGTTAAAAGACCAATACACTTGGCCATTTCATTCACACAGTAGGAGTGTTTTACATGAAATGTAATCAAATGAATGGCTAGTATGTAAAGGGACTATTAAAGTAATTTAATTAAGATGTTAAAAAATCTATAAACACTAAGATATTCCTTGCCACATTACTGGGAAGAGCAAAGAATCAGAAATCATCTAAATGATCAACCGGAGAAACGGCTGAGCAAGCTATGATAAAGCTGATGAAAGAGAGACTTGACCGTCCAAAAGGATGTATTAGGGGAAAAGTTTATGCATGAATGTTCGTATGGAAAAGCAGAATACAAAATTGTATAGACAATGTGATTTCAACCATCTAAAAACAAATTCATACGAACAAAGACTAGAAAGGAAAAAGAAAACTGAAAACAGCTGTGAGTTACAGTGGTGGGGATATGGCTGGGTTTGTTTTTTTTTTTTTCCCCTCTAATTTCCTTTCATTTATTGTAAAAACAGTCTTGTGACAACGTAGAAGAAGAAAAAAAAAACAACTTCCTGCTAGCACATTATAAAGTGCAAGCAAATATTTTTCAGAACCAAATAAGTTTTTAGATTACTTGAATACACACTCAAAAGTTTTCAGTGTTCTTTGATACAAATTCCCATAGTGAGCAGTAATTTCATCCTGACACCGAAAACAACCACTCCAAAATTATTCTTGGAAATTAAGAAGTGTTAAGCACAGCTGAGCAGCCAAAAACAGGTACTTACTGCCTCTTTCTCGGAGCCAATAGCAAACTTCCTTTTGCTGATGATCTTTATGGCTACTTTCTTACATGTTTTCCTCTCAAAAGCTAGCTTCACCTCACCACAGGCCCCGCTACAGGGAAAAGCATGGAAAGTGATGGTCAGAATGCTTTTCATCCGGAGACCCACCACTCCTGAGTTCGCCTCAGCCTCTGCAAGTTAAGGGTGGTCCAGTGTTCCCTTCGCAGCACATACGCTAAAAAATTGGAACGATACAGAAATTAGCGCGCGCACACACACACACACACGAGTACACAAAGGCGGTCCATATGCAATCCTTCCGTTGTTCCTGTTTATAAACACAGCGAAACCTCATCAACATAACATGGCAAGGGCATAAGTGAATGTGGGCCATCCCACAACACCAGGTCCGCTCCAAACTCCACCTTGTGAGCTGATACAGACTAGTCCCTCTGGCACCCCAGACAGTCAACATCTCATAAAGACACTCAGAACAAGTAGGAGGAATGCCTTATCCCAGAGATCACAGAAACATCCAACAAAACAAAGTCCTGGTCAAAAATAAGTGCCCGAAACAAATTACAGCCAACAATCTCTGCGAATTAATTACTTTCATGGACGCATTTCTGTCTGATTTTCTGTCTTCAAAGGAAGTGTGTAAGCAGTTGGTGCCATGAATTGTACCCTAAATAAACTTACAATACCTAGGAAACCAAAAGTTTTACACAATTGGCCTGCTTGCAGTGAGCTCTCAAAGATTTGCAATGAACTGGGATACCGTAACAGAGAAGGAATGCAAACCTAGGATGCCATCCAGTACATAGTTAATCCTATGTCGGCGTCTTTCTCCAAAGCCTGGTCAGCCCAAGGTCATGCCTACTTGAATACCAATCATTCATTACCTGCTTGAAGTAGACCATTATAACTATTACGGGTTTGGGTGGCATGAAGCGTTGGCCAACACATCTTTTCTTTGAGTAGCGTACTGTGCATGTATTGTACATAACATAAAATTTAGCATTGTAACCATTTCAAAGTGTACAATTCAGTGGCATTAAATACATCTGTAGTGTTCTACAACCACCACCCCTACCCAGTTCCAGAACGATTTTATCAGCCCAAATGGAAGCCTATATCCACTAAGTATTCACTCTCACGTCACCCTGCCCTCACCTCCTGGCAACCAATAATCTGCTTTTTGTCTATGAATTTGCCTATTCCGAATGAATATCTTGACAATAAAATCATACACCATTGTAGCTTTTTGGTGTCTGACTTCTTGCACCCAGCATATGTTCAAGATTCATCCATGTTGTAGCAGGTGCATCAGGTTTTCATTCCTTGTTATAACTAAATGCTACTGCACCCTATGGATAGATCACATTTGTTTATCCATTCAACTGTTGATGGACACTCGGGTTGTTTCCACCTTTGGGCCATTGTGAAGAGAGCTGCAATGTTCTATGTTTAACATTTTGAGAAACCACATTATTTCCCCTAGGGGCTGCACCACTTTACATGCCCACCAGCAGTGTATGGAGACTCCAGTTTCACCACATCCTCACACTTATTATTTTCCATTTCGTTATTACGGTCATCCTAGTGGGTGTCAAGCGGTCTCTCACTGTGGTTTTGGTCTGCATTTCCCTCAGGACTGATGATGCTAAACATCTCGTGTGGTTTTTGCTCATTTGTTTCTCTTCATTGGAGAAATGTCTATTTAAATCCTTGGCCCATTTTTTAATTGGGTTCTCTTTTTGTTTTGAGTTGTAAGAGTTCCCCATTCTGGATACGAAATCTTTTTGATATATGATTTGTAAATATTTCCCCTGATTCTGTGAGTTGTTTCACTCTCCTGCCAATGTCTTTTGATGCACAAAAAGTTTTTAAATTTGATAGAGCCTAGTATACCTGTTTTTTTCCTGCTGTTCCTTGTGCTTTTGGTGCCACATTTAAGCAGCCACTGCCAAATCCAAGGTCATGGAAGAGGTCTCCCTATGTGAGAATGGTCCATGTAACTATTATTATTGCTCAAACCATTTTCCAATTCCTCTTCTGTTGGTAAGTCACCTTTTGCCTGAGAAGTCTTCCCTGAGTCCAGTGGAATGTCTGTAATAGTACAACACTCACTACTAGAACCATGGGCTAGACAAGAAAAATTAGGTTGCTCAAGGTTTTCCCTGGAATCAAATGCTGAAGTTGGGAGAGAAACAATTCTCTCAGCTATGATTTCTAGAAGAAAACAAAACAAAACAAAACAAAACAAAACATGAACGTTGAACTCCTGAAAGCTGTTTTCCCTGCCACACAGAGATGGCAATTCTATACGAGGGCAACAAATTGTAGCTGAATCAAGAGACGGAGCCAGAGCCATGACAACACCATGGGAGCCTTCAGATCCAGCCACAGACAAAGCCAAACAGATCATCAGAATTCAAGAGTGAAATAAAGCTCAAAGGCCTCCTGGTCCAGCCATGCCTGAAGTCAGCTGTGTCCCTGTATTTCCTAGTTACAAGAGCCAATAAATTTCTTACGTGACTCATTTAAGTTCCTGTCACCTGCTACAAGTTAAAGGATTTGTGTTGAATCCTCCCATAGAAAAAAAATAAGAGTCCCATATTATTTGTTATGAGCAGGCACAACTTTGGCTATGAGCTTCCAAGCAGCCAAAGCAAAATGGAAACACAATGAGTTACTGAATGTAATGTCCATAAACTAAAATATCTCTCATAGTCATAAAGAGTACACAGTGCTTGATTCCGTGTGGCAGGAATAAGGATGATTATTTCCTTCCATTATTTTCTATTTTCATGTTACTAAAAATATCAACAGGTTTGAAAGGTCTTTGGGGTGGGGAAGGACATTGTAGAATGTGGTGAAGGTATCCTGAATATCTTCTCTAAAAAAGTGGTTTTCAAAGTATGATCAGGGAACCCCTAAAGGACCCCCAAGACCCTTTCTAGGTGTCTACAAAGTCAAAATTATTTTGAGAATAATACTAAGACATTACTTACCTTTTTCATTTTCATTCTCTCTTAACTATGTATAGGTTTTCCAGAGGCTACATGACATCAGAACAGACTGAATAAAGAAGTAAATGTTGGACTTCCGGTCAAAATGGAGGCATAGGCAGAGATGGCTCGCCTCTTTGCCCAATCACATCAAAATTACAACTAAATTATAGAACAATCATCACTCAGAATCATCAGAAATTGAGTTGAATGGAAGTCTGACAACTATGGAATTAAAGAAACCACATCCATCCAGACTAGTAGGAGGGGTGCAGATGCTGAATGGGCTGGTCCCACAATGTGGTGGATAAAAATTTGGGAGGGATATCTCGGGACCAGAAACACCCAGACCCACACCAGGCCCCCAGGCCCAGGTTTCTGGTGCCAGGAAGATAAGTCCCAACAACTTCTGGCTGAAAAAAACCAGCATGGATTGAGTCTGTGGAAGAAACTGCTGTAGACCCAAACAGTTCCTCTTAAAGAACCCACATCTGGACTCCCCTGCTCAGACTCACTCCCTCTGGGCTCCAGCACTGGGGTAGCAGTTTGAAAGGCACCAGTGGTATAAAGGGAAGAACTGAAGTCTCTGGCATTAAGGTGAGCAGAGTCCATTGTCCCTCTACTAAACTGACCCCCAACTAGAACCAGCAGCTGGTGCCATATGTGAGACTCCATCAACCTGGCTGAACACTGTTTGACCCACCTCAGAGATCCCCAGAGACTCAGCCCCACCCAGTGTACAGGCCCACCCAAGCTGCTTTTCCGTATGAATGGCTGGCCTTGGCTCAGGCTTCACAACTTCCTAAATTTCCTCAAAGAACCAATAGTTGGCCTCAGTGAGCCCCAGACACAGCACTAGCAGTAGCCAGCCTAGATTAACAGCTTGGCTTTGCCTGGGAATCTCCAAGGCCAGCACAAGTAGCAGCCTTCTCAGATTGCTTTCTAGCTCAGGCAGGGTGGCCCTGGGCAAAACACAGATGGGAGCTGACCATGGCCACACCACCTGGGAAACCCCAGGGCCAGTGCCCCCAGTGGATAGCTACAAAACACGCTGGAGCACCACCTTTCTGCCCCTGCACAGCTGATCCTCCACGGAGGGTGGATGTTGGTGGTCAGTGGTCACAGCCAATCCTTGAAGCTGACTGGCCTAGGTAAACCCCTCCCAGTGATCTACCAACAGCAACCAAGGCTCAGCTACAAGAGGAGGGTGTACTCAGACCACACAAGGAGCACACCTCAAATACTCAGCTTGGGTGATAGGGGAGGCTGTGCCACTGGACCCTACAGGACACCTATTACATTAGGCCACACTACCAAGACACGGAGTCAAAGCAGCTCTACCTAATACATAGAAACAAACACAGGGAGGCTGCCAAAATGAGAAGACAAAGAAACATGGCTTAAATGAAAGAAGATCAAAACTCCAAAAAAAAGAACCAAACAAAATGGAGATAAGCAATCTATCAGATGCAGAGTTCAAAACACTGGGTTATAAGGCTGCTCAAGGAACTTAGTGAGGACCTCAACAGCATAAAAAGATCCAGTCAGAAACGAGGGATACACTAACTGACATAAAGAACAATTTATGGGGGCACAACTGTACAGTGGATGAAGGTGAGAATCAAATCAACAATTTGGATATATGGTAGCAAAAAACAACCAGTCAGAACAAAAGAAGAAAAAATGCAAAAAAAATTAGGATAGTGTAAAGCAGCCTCTGGGACACCTTCAAGATGTCCAACATTCACATCGTAGGGGTGCCAGAGGAGAAGAGAAAGAACAAGAAATTGGAAATCTACTTGAAAAAATAATGAAAGAAAACTTCCCTCATTTGGTGAAGGAAATAGGCAAGTCCAGGAAGCACAGAGAGTCCCAAACAAGATGGATGCAAAGAGGCCCACTCCAAGACACATCATAATGAAAATGCCAAAGGTTAAAGTTAAAGAGAGAATCTTAAAAGCAGCAAGAGAAAAGAAGTTAGTTCCCTACAGGGGAGTTTCCATAAGACTGTCAGCTGATTTCTCAAAAGAATCTTTGCAGGCTAGAAGATTGGCAAGAAATATTCAAAGTCATGAAAAGCAGGAACCCACAGCCAAGATTGCTCTACCCACCAAAGCTATTATTTAGACTTGAAGGCCAGATAAAGAGCTTCCCAGACAAAAAAAAAATTAAAAGAGTTCATCATCACCAACCATTATCATATGAAATGTTAAAGGGACTTATTTAAGAAAAAGATCAGAACTATGAATCACAAAATGGCAAAAAATTACAAAGCTATCAACAACTGAATCTAAAAAACAAACTAAGTAAATAAGAACAGAGAAAGAATCATAGACACAGAGAACATTTTGATGGTTGCCAGATGGTAGGGGGGTTGTGGGGGAATAGGTCAAGAGGTGAGGAGATTAAGAAGTAAAATAGGTAGTTACAGAATAGCCATGAGGATGTAAAGCACAGTATAGGAAATGGAGTAGCCAAAGAACTTACAGCCATGAGCCACGGACATGAACAATGATGCGTGGATTGCCCGAGGGAGTGAGGGATACTCAGTGGAGGCGGACACAGGGGGAAAAATCAGGACAACTGTAATAGCATGATCAATAAAATATAATTTAAAAAAAAGAAACAAATATCAGGATCTAACTATCTTCTGGTAAGCTGGATAAGTGAAATAATGCCCTTCTCCTCAATCTTTTTGAAAATAACTATTTTTCATTAAAAAATGTTATTTATCTTAAGAGTTTGTTTTTAATGAATAAATATTAACATCTCTATTTTAATATCTAATACAGTATATATCAATAGACTTAAGGCACATGAACAAAAAAGCTCTTTGGGGTCCTCAGACCAAATACTTTGAGAACTTTTCCCTGTTCAACAGTCAGTTTCATTTCACTTCCCAAGATGTCACAAGTTCTGAGTGGGGCAAAAATGCAGTAAACATTTCTTTTCGGAAGGTTAAAAATCACTAAATTGTCCTTTAAATGTATGAACTGTATGTATGGTATGTGAATTATATCTCACTACAACTTCTTGAAAAAAATTATTACAGATAAAATTTATAAGGAAAAACTATTCATTTCAATTGATCACATTACATCAATCACACACCTATAACAAATCAGTGACCAACAAATATATTATGAATAGATAATGAATGTTATATAACCAGGAACACACACACACACACACACACACACACACACACACACCCCGCCCCCAAGCAATGACAAATGTTTAGAAAAAAAATTAAGTGCAATTCCACAAGAAAAAGAAACTTACCTTCCAAGAGTTTTTGACATGATGTATTTGTCTCTTAATTCCTTGGGATAAACTGACTGGTCATCTACAGTCAGATCAAAAAAGACAAAAACTAAGGGAAAAAGGGCAGAAACAGGTCCCATTAATTCATTAGATAAAGAGAAGATGAATGGTCCTAACCTTTAGTTAATGTATGAAATATAAGACAATTGTTTTAATTTAATACCTAACCCTAAAGAAATGATTCAGGTCGGCTAACACATATCGTAGAAGCCATAGAAAACAGTGACAAAAGTCATTCTTCAGTGGACACACACAACATTGTTCTCACTATAGTGCATGAAATCCATTCATAAATACAAGTCTCATTCTGGGACCTCAGAATATTAAGCAATTGCACTAATGTAGAACACCCGTGCAGATTACGAAAGACCAGAACCTAAAAGCAGTGAGTTTCAGCCTAGATAAAACTGTTCAAGGCAATAAACATCCTGAAAAAAATGAGGCCACAGATTATCACACTAGAATTGTCTTCTTTTAGCCATTTACACCTTTACAGATCAGTATTTATTGTGCAAACCGTCTTGAACCTACTTGTAAAGTTAAATAAATAGCCCTTTCCCAAAAATTCCCTTATTTCTCCATTATTTATACTCTATTTCAGAAAAAGAAAACAACAGAAAAAACCACCCTGCTCGCCTTGACCTGTGTGGCTCAGATGGTTGGGCATCATCCTGCAAAGCAAAAAGGTCACCAGTTTGATTCCCGGTCAGGGCACATGCCTGGGTTACAGGTTCCATCCTAGTTGGGGCATACAGGGGAGCCAAATGACCAATGTTTCTCTTTCTTCCTCCCTTTCCCCCCTCTCTAAAAATAAATAAATAAAATCTTAAAAAAAAAAAAACACAACACAACCATCACCCTACTCATGTAATAATTTAGCCATCCATGTGGGCCAATCCTATCAACAGTTAGCAAACATTTCAATTCTACTAAGTTATCAATGGTAAATATGCAACTGCCTATAGTATCTTGAAAGGGTGAAATTTGTTAAGACCCTTGCATATCTCAGATTTCGGGTGATGGGTTTTCATCCCCCTAGAGTCACATAGAAGCCCTGTCTCTGACACAAATGTGAGCCACCTCAGAATGCTTCATTCCAGGCGGGTCCACATGAGGCAGACACCTGCTTAGTGAATTAGACCTGCTGGTTATCCAGGGTACAACTGCTCTCCTGTGCTTGTGGATGTTTATGAACCTACGTGTCCCGGTGGCACCTCCATAGCCAAGTGGTATTTAAGAAGGTGGGAGATCTACATTGAGGTTCTAACCAAAAAAAGAAAACAGAGAAAAAATCCATAGCCTAATCCCTGGTGTATAATAGGAGCTCAGTAAATATATGTCAAAATGAATGAATGGAATGAATGAAGAAAGGGAAGAATGAGGGAGATGATTGAATGGCTTGAAACAACTCCTAACTATCTAAGAACGGTGTGACACAAAATGCATCCATCAATGAACTATGAACTATCTTCAACAACATGCTAATTCATTTGACAGCACATGGCTTTAAATAAAATTAATCAAACCAATTAAACTGTAGGAAACCTGTCTTGATTGAACTTTTTCATAACTTAAAAATGCAACCAGGACTGAATACAATCTTGAATGCTAACCTATTTGTTTACCTAAACCATATGAGGGTGGACCCCAAAAAACCCTGTAATTTATTTATAAAAAATTGTGTATTTAGCCCTAGCTGGTGTGGCTCAGTGGATTGAGTGCCAACCTGCAACCCAAAGGGTCACCGGTTTGATTCCCAGTCAGGGCACATGCCTGAATTGCAGGCCAGGTCCCCCCAGTTGAGGGTGTGCGAGAGGCTACTAATCAATGTGACTCTCGCACTGTGATGTTTCTCTCCCTCGCTTCTCCCTCCCTTCCACTCTCTCTAAAAGTAGGTAAATAAAATCTTTTTTAGAAATTGTGTATTAATTCTTATTGTTTAAACTTCAGTCACCTTCAACGTACTCTCCATTTGATGCTGCAAGATACCTATCGAGACTTTTTTTCCCACTAAAAAGTTTTTGAATTCATCGATTTCAATACCTTTTAGTGTTTCTGCTGTTTTTTTCACCTCTTCCACACCGGCAAAATGCTTCCCTTTGAGGACTTTTTTCATCCAGGAAACAATAGAAAGTTGTTCAGGGCTAAATAGGGTGAATAGGGAGGGTGGGGCATATGGGTCATATTGTTTTTGGTCAAACACTGCTGAACACTCAGTGTGGTATGGGCAGGGGCACTTGTAAATCACCTACCACGAAATGGGCAAACGTGTTGAGTCCTCAAAACAAATTCACTGAAGCCAAGCGCAGCCTCTCACAACAACGCCAGCTAGTACAATAACACAGATGGGTTCCTAGAACACTCACCTGGTGGGGGAAGCCTGTACTACAAGAGGTCTGCCCTCTAGAAGGTAATTCTGGTTTTTTGGAGGGTCCTCCCTCAGTATTCTACAAAGAACACAATGCCAATTTTCCTTTTTTTTAAAAAAAAAAAAAGAGAAAGGAGAAGGAAGGCAGAAAGAGAGAAACATCAATACGAGAAACATTGATCAGTTGCCTCTAGTCCGCACCCCCACTAGGAACCAAACCCACAACTCAGGCATGCGCCCTGACTGGGCTCGAACCAGCAACCCTTAGCTCTGTGGTATGATGCCCAATGAACTGAGCCACACTGGTCAGGGCTCAATTTTCCTTTTTATGGGAGGGGAAAAAAAATCCAATAACCATAAAATAATGAGTTACCTTTATTATTCGACACTGAGAGAGCAATTTCAGAATTGTTACTCAAAGGAAGGCGTCTTCCTTTCCCTACCAGCTCTCTATTTACAAAGGTTCCATTCCCACTGTGATCTTCTATATATGCGATGTAAGAGTCTTTAGGACCCATTTCCTAAAATAGAGAACATTTTATTTCAAAGTTTTAACGAAGGGGAGTTATCGTGGGAAGATACCCAAGAGTGATGATACCCAACAGCTCTTCCAAATATGGGGTTACTCGTCACCTACCCTGAAAATCCGAAAGTGCTTCTTGCTGTAAGTCCGATACTTCTCCGTTCTTCTCAGCAGTGGCTCATCAAAGCAGTACTCACAGCTTCTATCCCTCCCAAACCAGTAGTTGTCATTAACGCACTCTGGAACACCAAAGCACACACCAGAGAGCTGCTGACTGTCATGTACCAAACACCTTTAAAAACTGCTCATAAAATTGACCAGGAGGAAAACAGACTCCGAAGGCAATCGAAATTATAGATTTGTTCATCCAGATGTTATACGATCAAAAATGAGAAGAAACAAAAATTTTTCCAACACTGAGTTTAATAAATCATGCTTATACATAACCATGCAATAACAAGCAGTCATTAAAAGTCCTCCAGATTTAATCACCTGGAAAAATACTTATGATATAGTAATTTTCTACTCGTTACCCTCCTGAGGCTTCCCATCAAACTCAGTATACCTGCACTCCTTCTCATGGCAGGCTAGATGCCCAGGACCTGGCCCCTTCCAGCCTGACCTTGTGCCCCTCCACTCGGCTCACTCCAGCCAGTCCCTGTGGACTCTTTCACAGCCCCACATATGCCAGGCCCAATGTGCCATATGGTGGCCTTTGCATACTTTATTCCCAGTGATTTCAATGGCCATTTTGCCTTTGTGTCTGCACTCAAATTATCTTCTCCCACTCAGCATAAGCAGACTCCCACCTCGCCACACATCTATTATCATAACGACAGCCGGTTTCGTTTCCCTCTAAGTATAGACCATAACTGGAAATTATCTTGATTATTTGTATATTGTCTCCCAGCATTCCCCTGTTAGAACATCAAGAGGGCAGCCTTGAGCCTCTCTTTTTTCCAAGTACAGCTCCAGCACCTGGGGCAATGCATATGCTAGGCATGTAAACATTCCTGGAAAGACAGACTAGAGAACACATTAGCAACTCACATCACAAAGAACTGATTTCCCTAATATACATAAGTTCCTACAAATCAGTAAGAAAAAGACAAGCAATCCAATAGAAAATGGATGATGTACTGGCAGGTGTGGCTCAGTTGGTTAGAGCATCACCACGGGCCACATATGTGTGACTGTTATGTGTGTGAAATATCTAGAATAGTTAAATCCACAGAAATGAAGTACAGATTGGTGGCTGACTGGCACAGGAGGAGAGGGAAATGAGGAGTAATGGCTTAATGGGTACAGGGTTCTATTTTGGAGAAATAGAAATGTTTTGGAACTAGACAGAGGTGGTTACACAATGTTCTGATGTACAAAATACCCCTGAACTGCTCACTTTAGGATGCTTAGTGTCTTTTTTATTTTTTTAAAGGTTTGGGGTTTTTTTTAAAGATTTTATTTATTTACTTTTAGAGAGAGGAGAAGAAAGAGAGAAAGAGAGGGAGAGAAACATCAGTGTGTGGTTGCCTCTCGTGTGCCCCACACAGGGGACCTGGCCTGCATCCCAGGCATGTGACCTGACCGGGAATCGAACTGGTGGCTGTTTGTCCTGCAGACCGGCAGTCAATCCACTGAGCCACACCGGCCAGGGCTAAGGTGCTTAGTTTTATGTTATGTGAACTTCACCTCAATTTTTAAAAATTACATATGCACACAGCCATTGACCTAGAAATTCTAATCAAAAGTATTTACCCTACATGAGAATTATATGTATTATGAAAGGACATAAAGCCATATGTACAAGGTTATTACTATAGCATTTTCTTAAGCCAAAGATTATAAAATTAAATGTCCATTCATAAGGGGGTTGGTTCAATAAATTTATATACCTATAAAAGAGGAATGAAGCCCTGGCCAGGTAGCTCAGTTGGTTAGAGCATTGTCAAATATGCCAAGGTTGTAGGTTCAATCCCCTGTCAGGGCCCATACAACAATCAGCCCATGAATGCATAAATAAGTGGAATAACAAATTGATGTTTTTCTCCCTCTCTATCAAATATCTCTGAAATACAACATTAAGAAATCTGCAAAAAAAAAAGAAAGAAAGAAAAAATCTGCAACACTGGGAAATTGTTGAAGGAAGGATGGAAGTCAGGTGAAGAATTTTGTACCTAATGCAAATATGACCATTTCAAAAATTCAAATTAACCACTTGAAAGGAGTTTGCAGTCTAGTGGGAAGATGAACATGGAAATAACAACAGTGCAAGTAGACTGTCCCAGGGAAGCAGAGATGGAAGGCCTAGGCAACTCTGCCTAAGGCAATCAAGGAGGCTTCTTGGAGGAGGTGAGACAGGAAGGATAGATTAAACTGACTCTTTGGAAGGCTATAAGGGAGTATCCATTACAAAGGAAAGCCATGCCCACTCTATGACCCATCTTAGGCTCTACCCTGGAGAGACATTTGCCCAACTGACCAAGAAGACAACTACAGAGATGTTCACTGCAACTTGGCTTGCAAGAACAAAAACTGGAAACAACCTAAGCATCTATTAATAAGGGAAAGAATAAATGAACCATGGCATTTCTGCAGGAAACCAGGAGCCGCAGTTGGAAAAAGGAGGGCATGGAGAATTTATCAGGACACTAACAACAGCCTAGGGCTGTGGACAGAGAAGAGACCTGCTCCGACCTTGCTCATTCATTAGGAGAGCCCTCAGGCACGTGCATGGAGGAGCCAGAAAGATCAATGTAGGAGGCAAAGGGACCAAAAGCTCTCAGTGAGAAAATTAGAGGTATGAACCCAAGGAAGGATGGGCCCCTCCTCCTAGTAGAGAAGAGGGTGCAGATGAGAGAGTTTGGGGAAGAGGAAGAGATGCATTGTTTTTAACATGTGAGTTGAAAGTTGAAGTAAGTTCTTGTCTTTGCCAGGATTCTAGATCTCTTCGAAGTTCAAACTCACTGTCCCCCTCTCAGACAGCCCTGGATCACTAAAACAATTAAAGCACCTGGGAAAAGTTAACCTATCTCTCTCTTTGATCCCATTAAGTCCCAAACTTTGGCTTATCTCCCTCATCTTTCCTTTAATATTATTTCCCCATTTAATAGATGAGTGTGAGGCTCAGAGAACTAGTATCATTTGCCTGAGGTTACACAGCTGGAAAGAGACAGAGTTGGGACTTGAACCCATGGCCCTCTGATCATAGCACCCTCCCACTTCCCTCACTCCCCCAGCTATACGCTCACCCTTATTTTCTTCCCACTCAAGCATTTTCATCGTTCCCTCTCTACCAGTTTCTTTCATTCTCATTTCATACAGTAACAAGGTTTCCTTTTGGCTGCTAACTAATTTCATTACCTTTCTAACCTTTTCTTTCACAGTGACAGATTAAGAATATAGGTTTAAAGTCTGAAAATTGTAGGTTCAAAACCTGCCTCTACCAACTCCTACCTGTATGACCGTAAACAAGTTCCTCGATTTCTCTCTAAGCCTCAATTTACTCTTCTGTAAAAGGGAAGCAAGAATAATACACTCAGATTATTTTGAAATTTAAATTAGGTAGTCCCACACTCCAACCAACATCAAATAGGCCAGCATCAGGGAGTAGAAGCTGTCTCAGCACAGAGAGGATGACAGGTTCTGGCACAGGTTCAAGTCTTAGCACAGGTGCTTGTAGCCTTGGGTCACTTTGTACAGGATCTACAACTGGCAGTGTCCTGAGCTTTCTGCTGCAACAAATATCTGTACTTTTTTTCTGAACACCATATCAATGTCACCCTGTATAACAAAGGGTCTTACCAAGATTGGAGAATCCATCCTGAAGGGCCCATAATCGACCCCAAGGGGCAGGGACAGGCTCCTCCGCTTCTTGGTCCTCAGGAATAGAATACAGTTCCTGAGTGGACACTGTGTCTAGGGAGCTCAGTGTCCCCGAGCTGGAGTGAGATGACTGGCTGGACGTGGGCACTGTGCTGGTAGAGGAGCTGGATGTGCCCTGGGACTGTGCGGAGCTGCCTTGCGTCTGTGAGGAAGGACCATGGGACTGCAAGAAACCACCTTGGGACTGTGAGCAGACACCGCTGCTCTGGGACTGCTGACACTCCACATCTGGCTCCTGAGACATCACGACCTCAAAAAGTAAGTGGCCAACAATAAGGTGAGCTTCAAGGAACAAGACTTAGAGTGCAAGAATACAGGATGAGCCTACAGCAATGGCAAAAAAAAAAAAAAAAAATCCAGGACAAGCATGCTCTGCAAAAATTAAAATTCCACCAGTCTAGACCTATAGTTCTGGGCAGAGTTTTTCATCAGATCACTTTCTCTAGATCAGTTTTTTTTGTCTGAGAGCCACGAACCACAGGGGAAAGGAACCACAAAAAAATTATTCAAAGGCTATACATTTAAAAAAAGTAATGAAATGGAGTTGAGGAGGGGGGAAAAGACTTAATTTACATCCATCCAATCTAAAAATTAGAAATAAAACCTAAAATGTATTCATTAACACTAGCCTTAAATGTCACATTTGTTTGGAAAGAGAAAGAAGGGGAAGGATCTGGTGGCTTTGGGGTAGAAGATGGGCAAAGTTCTTGGTCATTTGTTGCAGCACTGGGGGGGTGGGGGTATTTACATAAAAGACCACTGGTGCTCCTCCTCCCCCAAAACAGCTCCGGAAGGTAAGAACCAAATTCTGTTGGTTGGTTAGAGATTCCTAAACGGCTAAGTCCTGGGCCACTTAAAGAGGCAGACAGAACACAAAGAAGACTGCTATAAACAACTCCACCTAGTCTTTTGTGATGCTAAGTAACTACAGGCTCATCTTTTCAGCATCCCAAAAGGCCTGCCAGCCCTTCGGAATCTTGCAGGAGCCATTCTTTGAGCCACAGAAGACCCTAAACAGAGGTTCCCACCCTTGCTTTAGAATTAACATGATAGACAGTTAAACTCTGATAACAACCTACAGTAAAGTCAAAGTAACTTTCGAACCCCTAACCTTAAATCCCTCATTCTTTTTTAAAGGTACTTTCTCTCCAGATTCCCACACTCAAGAGTACTCCTCCCAGAGAAGAGAGTAAGCGTTACTCACACTGACTGCATTTACACAGCTTTCCAGATACAAAAGTCCCGCTGAGTTTTCCTTAAAGCAAAGGAGGAAGGTGATACCAGAGCCGAGTCTGCCACTCCAGCTGCATTTGATACTACCTCAGCCAGGCCGTGTTCTTCTGCAGTTTTTTGAGCGAGACTGCTCCACCCTGAAAACTGGCAAAAGACAGTGTGTCAAGAGGTAGCTATCATCGCTTATGATAAATAAGGGTCAACCACGTGGGGACCACACTAGCCTCAGCCATGAGTACAGCGGA
Organism: Macrotus californicus; assembly: GCA_007922815.1. NCBI lineage: Eukaryota > Metazoa > Chordata > Mammalia > Chiroptera > Phyllostomidae > Macrotus > Macrotus californicus. Next base: position 43,797 of record VMDR010000014.1, read on the forward strand.
GTGGTTAGAGGCAAACAGGTCTGGAGTCAGATGCCTGAGTCAGATCTTTGCATGGCCTTTAGGTAGGTCACAACTTCTTGGAATCTTATCTGATAAAAGTGGATATCGAGGGTTAAATGAAAAGATGCATGGAAGCTCCTCCCCCAGCAATGCTTGATAATTGGGAGAACAGAATTCCAGCCCCAAAGAATCCAACAGCACTTTACAAGCGCAACACAATTTCTTTTTCCACATAAAGAAACTTTCCCACTCTCTCCTCGCCACCCCATTACACACACTTACTTATGGACACTTGCAGGGAATTCTACACAGCTCAGTGTGTATCCAGTTCCTGCAGCGCGCAGCAGAGGGTTTTCGATTGGTATTTTCGAGATTGAACCGAAAGTACGATAATAATTGCTAACATTTATAGAACTCTTTACGAAGCAACTTCGCTCTGATTTTTGAAGAGTACAACTTTGCTGCTTCTTATCCTGCACGTTTGGGCCAGCTTCAGCTTGTAAGTATAACAGGGGAAATGAACTTCACCTGGAAGTTCATCTACAAAGAAGGAAGAGAGTCACCCACGCACTCCTCTCCAACCTCACACCCGCCCGAGCTCAAAAAGGAAGACAAAGCGGAAGGTCGGGAAATTCAGCTCATATTTAAAGGCTGAGGTCGGGATTCGAACCTCCAAACACCCAAGAAAAGTTCCCACATAAGACTCACCGCGTGAGCCCACCGGGAACCACACACTCTCAGTACCTGCAGCTGGCGGCGTGGCGCTAAACAAATACAAACTTCACTCTGAACCAATCAAAACACCCCTCCGCTGCTGCTGCTGGACCAGTGAGGAGCAAGGGCCGTCCGAGCGCAGCCTCACTGCTTGCTGGGAGATGTAGTTTAAAACGCAGAGCGGGACTCAGAATCCAGGTTTCCCCCGAGTGATCCCGCCCCCTCAGCTCTCCAGCCAATCAACAGCACTAATCTAGTCGGCGGCAGTCTCTGGGTTTTCCCTTCCCCGTTGACCGCGGTGAAATAGGCCGCGGGCCAGATGTCGTTTGGGAGGATCGGGGCCTTGCCCCGGGTGTGGGGCTTTTGGCTAACAGGGTTCCTCGGAAGGAGATCGCTAAGCTGCAATGCTGCGTCACTCAAAGGAAACAACTCCCCCCAGTGTTGGAACTGCGGCGGCCCAGGGGACCTCATTCGGGGGGACGGGTTCTTCTGCCCACAGTGCCGGGCGCTGCAGCCACCTGACCCCACTAGAGACCACTTCAGCCTTATGGACTGGTACGGGAGGCGGTTTTGGGAAATGCGCAGGGCGAGAGAGACGGAAGGAGCTGTCGAGCGAGAGGGAAGGGCGGATCAGATTTGGGGAAGAAGGTGGGACCAGTTAGATAGGTGGGCGGAACCCTAGAGACCTGGGGAAGAGGAGGGTGTTTGGGAGAATGGAAGACGGGGTGTGACCTGAAAAAGAGGAAATCGAATAGCGACCCTCAAGGGATGGAGACTAGAGTGCAGGGAGGACTGGAGGTGCAGAGAGTAAAGTTAGAGGAAACTGAGTGCTGGAGCCTACGGAGAGGGAGACTTGAGGGGCGGGGCCTGAGGGAAGGGTTACCTGAAGAGCCTTGGAGAAAGGAGAGTTGAGGGATGGGGGTCAGAACAATTAAAGTTGGGTGGAGACTTTTTAACAAGGGAGCACTGAGGTATTATCCAAAATAAGGCAGTAAAAACACGGAAAAACCAGTATGGTGGGCGGAGTCTAAGGGAAACCTGAGAACTGGAGGGAGAGAGTCTGAGAAATGGGTGTTTTGCCTGTTCCGAAGGTTGGGGAGCTTAGATAGGTGGTGGGATTGGGGCAGAGCTAAACTGATTAGATAGGGCAGGCTCTGGGAATAGCAAGCGAAAGGGGTTGGATTAAAACAAATTGGGTGACAGATGAAGGAACCACGGCCTTGGAAAAATTTGGTAGTGGGACTTGGTAATGCCTATTCCCCTTACCTCTGGGATCTGCCCCCACTAGTCATTGAGCACTTGTGATGGACTACAGTAACAAAACTCTTTTAAGGTCCCCAGGGGTGCCAAACTAGCCTGTTTCCTCTGTCTAGATGACTCTCCTGTGATCTTTGATTACTCATTATCATTCAGGTCGCAGCTCAAATGCCATCTCTTTGCCCACCACATCTCCCTCTCTCTCTGACCCTATTCTGTTTTTCTTCACAGCACCTACCATTCTTGGAAATTATGCATGTTTATGGCATATTCCCCCATGGGAACAGGAACCAGGCCCATAGTATACAAATCTATAAATATTTGATGCATGAATTTTGTCTTCCAATTTACTTCCAGCAACCGTTCCTTCAGAGTTGATACTGCAAAGCTCCAGCATAGGTACCAACAGCTACAGCGTCTTGTCCACCCAGATTTCTTCAGCCAGAGATCTCAGGTAGTCCATTGGCCATCCTTAATCATACCCAAACACATGTGCATTCCGGGTGGGTGGCTGTGGCCTTGTAGTTATTTGATTCTCTGAGACAGAGCCGGACAGCCAGCTCCACCCTGTGGCAGCCAGACCCCAGCCAGCCAGGCCCTGGACCTGTCCTGTAGAATTAGAACCCATCCGTTGATAAATATAGCTCATCCCACGCCAGTTCTACTTTGGCCACTTCCGTAGGTCCCTGCCCATCAGTATTTTATGAAACAGTTTCTTAATGTAAGATGGCTGATTTGGATGCTAATAAGACTGTCTTCTTCTCCACTACAGACTGAAAAGGACTTCTCAGAGAAGCATTCAACCCTGGTGAATGATGCCTATAAGACACTCCTGGCCCCCCTGAGTAGGGGACTATACCTTGTAAGGTGATTTCCCAGCCCTTCTATGAGTGACTGACTACCTGGTGTCTATTGCACTACGTAGGGGTGTCCAACCTTTTGGCATGTCTGGGCCACACTGGAAGAAGAAGAGTTGTCTTAGGCCACACATTAAATACATTGCGACACATAATTACAAAAAATCTCATAATGTTTTAACTAAATTTACAGTTTTGTGTTGGGCCACATTCATAGTCATCCTGAGCCGCATGCAGCCCGCAGACCGGGGGTTGGACACCCCTGCTGCCCCCCTATATTCAGCAGAGAAGTGCTTGAGCCCTGAGCCAATCCAGGGACCCAAAGATACTACATAAGTGTATTTTTCTCTGAATGTTCTCTGTAAATCTTACTTGCCCAACTGCATTTTTTAAAGCCATTTTCTATAAATGTCAAGGTTGTATGATGACAGCTTTTAGGAAAGTAATTTGGGGGGTTTGGGAGGAAGGTAGAGGTGAGCACCTTAGAATTTTAGGATTTAATAGAATCTTTACAAATATCTAGTTTAAACTCACAAGTGAAGGAATGGCTCCCTCGGAGTCACACACTTCTAAGTAGCAGAAAGGGATCCCATCCAAGCATTCCTTTCTCAGTGTGAGTTTCCAGCACACTACCCTCACACTTTCATTATTAGGACAGTTCAAGTTTTCCCTGAGCAGTATTCTGTTTGGAAAGGTGAGTAGGATTTAGGATGTTGGCCGTAGTTTCTTGAACACAACTTATTTCCCCTGCTTTGTGCCCCAATAGCTAAAGCTCCATGGAGTAGAGATTCCCGAAGGAACAGATTATGAAATGGACAGGCAATTCCTCACGGAAATAATGGATATCAATGAAAAGCTTGCAGAGGCTCAGAGTGAAGCTGCCATGAAAGAGATTGAATGTATTGTCAGAGGTAAAAGATAAAATACCACCAAATGCATTTTATTGTTATTATGAGTATATTTCTGTTGCTTAAGTGAAAAATGAATGTAAAGAATACATATTGGTCATCATAGTGATTCAGGAAGTATCTTTTTCTTGGGTATGTTGAAACTAACTCTGTCTGGAGGTTAGAGCTGTCACATCCCTACCTCCCTAGAATGCAGCCTTGTCTTCATGTCATAAGTCTATTTAAATGAAAAAATTAAGATAATGGTTTTCTCTTTCAGCAAAACAGAAAGAATTGACTGACAGTGTGAGCAGAGCTTTTGAACAAGGTACTGTCTTCATTTCTTGACTTTCTCAAATATGGAAAGAATTATAAGCACTGGGGTGTGCAAACATCCACTCAACAAGTAGCTATTATGGACCCATCCTATGATAGTTACATGGGGATGTGTTAAATACAGGTGAATGTACGTTTTTGCCTTCAGAATTCCCAGTCTTGCTGGAAAAACAAGCTGTGTGCCAGAAGTCATCATGTGCCAGTGAAAGATGAGATGAGAGAAGGTCCTTTCATTCCCCTTTAACAACCAGGAAAAGATGGGCTGAAGGGTGTGGGCTGAGGCCAACACGGGTAGATTCTGAGGACAAGGCCTGCACACCCCGTTTTCTACAAAGCCCAGGAGGAGAAGCCCATAGCAGAGCTCTGCCCAGGGTACAAATGTGGAATGTTCACCCTTGTCCCCACTGTCCTGGCTCTCAAAGTGAAGAGACTATGTTCACTGCTACCTGTTTTTAAGCAAGAAAAACCTTTCAATCCATTCCTGACTGGTGTCACCCCTTAACTAAGAGATAATGGCCCTTTAGCATAGGGTTCATTTTAGTGCAAGAAGCAGAAAGCCATTCAGGGTAGCCCAGATAAAGGGAAATTATTGTAAGGAATCAGGGCTACCTACCTCCCAGAATCCAAAGAGAAAGTCCCGGCAGTGATTACAGTACAGTGTGATAAGAGCTTTTCTGGAACAGAACCTGGGAACTAAAAAGCAGTCTGGAACCAAGACTGGTCCTCAACTCATTGTCCCTTGTAGTTTATTCCATCCTCTTCTCTCTAAAAACCACTTCTATCTGCTTCCTTATTGGTACATAGTGCCCCAAAGTGGCCTCTTCCACTGGATAACTCTCTAGTCCTCCTTGGTCTGCTGCCTTATAAGAATAGTCAGATCGCCTTTCACCATCAGACTATAGTCCCCTAGATTTCTAGGAGAGGGAATTTGATTGGCCCAGCTTTAGCCAGATGTCCAATCCAGTACAGTCAGCTAGGGCCATGGGGATCAGCTTACATGTGTGCTGCCTACTTTGCAGAGACTGTGGGGGTTGACTCTGAAAATCAGGCACAGGGAGGGTCTCTAAAAAGTTGATGAGAAATAAAGATTAACAGCAGAAAAGACAGGAACCCCATGTGACTCTCTGAAACCCATGTCACCCAGCCCATAGGCTAAGATGGTCAGATTGAGTTCCACCAGGGCCCACCCCCAGCTCCTGTTGTGCCTTTGTATAATTTTATTTTTTTAATTATAAAATATAATTTTGAAAAAGAATAATGTATAAGTACAATTTAAAGGATAATAACAGAACAACACCTACGTCCTCATCACCCAGCTTAAGAAATAAAACGTGCAAACGAGATATATAAATGGCCAATAAGCACTTAAAAAATGTACTCAACATCACTGATCATGAAGGGAACGCAAATCAAAACCACAGTGAAATACCCCCTCATGCATGTTAGGGTGGCTACTGTAAATATTTTTAGACATGCAGAAAAGAAAATGCTTCGGCGAGGATGTGGAGAAGTTGGAGCCCCTGTGCACTGTTGTTGGGAATATAAAATACTGCAGCCACCAAGGAGAACAATGTGGCAGGCCCTAAAAAGTTAAAAACAGAATTGCCATTCAACCCAGCAATTCCACTTTTGGGTATATACCTAAAGAACTGACAGCAGGGATTCAAAAAGATATTTGTGCACTGTCAAAGGTAAACAGCCAGATACCAGTTAAAGCAGAAAGATTTGAATCGGTAATAATTATTGCAATAGGGAAGAGTCCAGCATGAACTAAACTCAACTTTGATTTGTGACCGGGCATTTTTCTTTTAATTTTTGCAATTTGTCTTTTTTTAATTTTTTGTTGTTGTTGTCATGTAACTGGGCATCTCAAAGAGAGGATGAGAAAATAGGGAAGTGGTGCACAGCGGCTAAGTAGAGTCAGGGAAGTGGAAAATTCCAAAAAAATGGGAAGGGGGGAGTTGGTCCATGTGAATAGATCTGGGTGTGCTAACTGGCACTTACAAAATTAGGCTCCTACCCTCCCACAGAGCCCAGGAGACAGGTGCTCTATCATCAGGTGTTGGCTGAAACAAACAGTAAGAAAGAGACAGCAAGAATAGATACTCTTCTTTCCTCTGAACAATATAAGTCAGTTTCTCATTTGATTGCCTTTTGTTTATTAAGGACTAGCTGAAGCATCTGTTAGAGGACATTTGTTGAGTAACATGAGCAATCAGGCATTTAATGAGGAGCATCTCTATGGAAACAAAAAGAAACACAAAGATTACTGGTTGGAGCAGAATATAAACCCATTTTCTGAGTCAAGAATGAAGCCACTTGAGAAGACACTGAACTCTTGAGCATTTTTAGATGGTGATGTGAGGGTGGCAGTGGCAATCTGATGGATTTCCTGGTTGATAGTTTGAATGTGGTGATGGCAAAGATATCATTGTCACAGCCGTGGTTATTTCCCAGAGCAGAGCATGGAATGTGCAGGAGTTCTGGTGGACTTTCTGGGTGGCCCATGTACCAGTAGCTCTAAGTTATCGGGCTTCAGCTTGCAGGACTCTCTCAGATTCTGGAGGAAAGGGGCAGGACTTTCTCAGATTCTGGCAGAAAGGGGCAACTACCAGACAACCTGAGTCCCAAAAACGATGTAGGCGGCTGGGTTTTAGTTCTTAGTGACACCAAGTCAGGAGGGAAGGTAAAAAATTGGAAACATCAGACTCTAGAGCTGTGGCCAGACACTGAAGGAAACTAGAAGAATCGAGCATTTGGTAAGGACTGGCAAAATGTGTACGATGCAGGATCCAGTTCAGTTTACAAGTAAATAGAACTTCAAAGACAATGAGCAAGTCTAGATTAGGATAACCCACAAGGGTGTGTTATATTTCTCCACTGAAACATGAAATTTCTCTCCATCGTCACCCCCCTTTGTAATCAAAGATAAAGTGAGATTATTCTTGTTTAAGAAATAGTTTTAGTTTCATTAAGTTTGGATGGATTATTTATGTAACTCCAGCAAGAATGGTAATTGACCATACAGGCCTTTTTAAGTTTGCTTTGTGGAACTTTTTATAAGGAATCTCAGGTTGGACTTTAAAAGCCCCTCAGTGCTAGGAAGCCAAGCCCAGAATCCTCTGTCAGGCATCACCTTCAGTGGGTGAATTCCTCTCTTCTCAAAGTCTCTGAAATACCCCGTTTCCTGAGCCTGCCAGTAAGTTACCTTACTCACTCACCTGTAAAGCTGAGAACTCCTTAAACCAGATACCAGGCCAATGTTTTTCAAGAGGGCTTTGTAAGCATTGGCTGCAAAGAGTCAATCTTAGCTCCTTAAAATGGTCTGGTCATATCTGATTTTATTCTTCATTTTCAAATATGGCCTTCCCGTCAAAGCCTTCATAATTCTATCCTGTCACAAAAAGGACAGATTCTTATGAAACCTATACAAACAACTATATTGCTATGAAAATAAGAAATAGTCAATAATAGTTTCCAATTTTTTGAGGGATTAGGCAAGGAGAAAAGGAGGTACCTTAAGAGAAAACAGAACGAGGGGTTTTTTTAATATCTGGAAAATAGGGCATTTAAGAGCCAGCAATATTTCAAACGAAAAATATAAAAAATTATAGTCATCCTGAACAGTGTGGCTTCATTGGTTGGGTGTTGTCCCTCAAAGTAAAAGGTCGCCAGTTCAATTCCCAGACAGGGCACATGCCTAGGCTGCAGGTTTGGTCCCTGGTCAGGGTGTGTACAAGAGGCAACCAATTTATGTTTCTCTCTCACATTGATGTTTCTCTCCCTTTCCCTCTCCCTTCCCCTTTCTCTAAAATAAATAACATCTTTTTAAAAAATTGTAGTCATTCTTTATCAGTTAACTCAGTCCCATCTAATTAATTTTGTTCTGCTTGATCTTGGGTTAGCAGTTTTATGAACCCATTGGCTTTTAGAAATCCTGACTTAGTTTACTGGTTTGATTTCAAAGTTATTCAATCAGTGCCGTCAGAAGCCTGTTCCCCAGAGTACCTGGCACAGACCTTTTTCGTGGGTCTTCAAGACAGTCCCTTTTTGTTAAACACAAGTAGCCTGGCCTGTAGCTGGTTGCAGAAGCTTTTAGGAAAGCATTAGAGTAAAACATCTATCTATGGATAGCAAAAGACTTAAAGTGACCACAGTTGAAGATCTGGTGGAAGTTCATTATAAAAACAACACAGCTGACAAGGAAATTTCATTGTTTCCGTGACACACATATTTTAAAATAATAACTGGACTGATCACATTATACCAAGACATATTATGGATAGTGATGGCATTGACAAATTTCTACGAATTATACAATTTCTGAAATAATAACATTTTACCATACAAATATAACCTAGTGAAAGTTAAGTATCTCTTCTTTGATTTGACACTGCTTCCCATGTAATTTAATATATCAAATAAACCTAACTTGTGTCACATCTCTCCTTTTATAAGGTGAGAGAACAAAGCTTTTGAAGTTTTCCAGGGGCTCTCTTGAAAACTTCAAACTCAGTTCAAGTTCAAGACTTTATTTGGAATTTGATTTGGGAAGTTGTCAAAAATATCAAAAGGTTTGAAAATGTAGTTAAATAGGATCATAGTTCATTTTGAAACAATACTTAGTTATCTATTTAACCAAAGTGGTGATAAAAGATTTCAAAGGCAAATACAGGAGGTAACAAGGCCAGGGGGAAAAACCTCAGCTCTTGAAACAGTAAGAAGACTTGGTTCTCTTAACTAATCAAGGCCACGATAAAGACACATGAAGCACAGGAAATTGTTTTGAGAAGACACAGAATACATGTCTCCAAAAACTAAAGAAATGCTATGTTAGTGTAGGTCAAGGTCGAGGCCTAGTTAAGAAGAGAGCTCAGGGAAGCCTGGCTAGAGTTTGGTCAAGAACAGTTCTGGTTGGCACCTGTGTTCATAGGATTTTTCCCAGTGGCTAACAGGTAGAAGCATCCCAGGTGTCCATCCGTCAATAGTTGAATGGATAAACAAAATATGGGGTGTGTGTGTGTGTACATATAGAATGGAATATCATTCAGCCTGTAAAAAGGCAGGAAATTCTGATACATGCTACAACATGGATGAACTTGAAGGACATTATGCTAAGTAAAATAAACTAGTCGTGAAAAGATAAATACCGTGTGATCCCCCCTACACGGGTCGTCATACTCATGGAGACAAAGCAGAAGGGAGGTCGGAGTGGCGGGGTGGGGAGGAGGGGAATGGACTTCTGTTTCCTGGGCACGGTGTTTCAGGGTCACGGGCGGGAAGGGCTCTGTGGCTACACGGTGGTGCGGACTGCACAGCCATGCGAATATACTTAATGCCCCTGAACGCCACGCTTTGAAATGGTTACACTGGTAAATTTTATGTTCTGTGTATTTTGTTGCAAAAGAATTTTTGTAAATACAAAAGGATAATAATAAAGTAAAATAAATGTAGAACATGTCCACTGCCTTCCAAGCCCCCAGTAGGCCCTTTGCAATCGCATCCCCCTTCCACTGTAACCATGCTCCTGAATTTTGTGTTAATCATTTCCTTGCTTTTCTTGATAGTTTTTAACCATCTATGAACACAACAGCATGTTATTTAGTTTTACGTATATCTAAGTCAGACTTTCTCAACCTCGGCACTACCAACACGTTGGCCAGATAATTCTCGGCGGAAGGGGCTGTCCCTTACGCTGTGGGATGTTTAGCAGGGCCCTGGACTCTCTCCACTAGATGTCAGTATCACCTTCCCAGCTGAGACAACCAGACTGTCCCCAGACACTGCCAGGTGTCTCCCGGTGGCCGCAAAATCACCCTCAGTCAAGAACCAGTGGTTTAAGGGCTTCATTCCCAGAACTGAGGGGCAGAGACAGCTCTTCCCCAGCTCTTCCCCGAACTCCTCAGGGCTAGACCACCATGAGTGATACAGGAAATCTTGTGAAACACAACCATTTATTACTTGGGAACTGCCCTGAAGAGAATCGGCTTCTCTTACTTAAAGTCTGAACCCAGTAAATAAGCATGCTTTTGCCTTGTTTTGGTTAGACCCCCCACCCCCACCCCGGCCCCTTAATAATCCAGGTGTCTCTCGGTCAGACATACTGAGTAACTGATCAGCCCTCCAGAGGTCGGGACTCAACTTGGATCCAGCTGCTTTAGTCAATAGACAGACATAGTTTTATTCTTGCTTGAGATGAAGTCTCACATTAATGTCTCTGTTTATTTCAGATGATTTTGAAAAAGCCAAGGAAATTTTAACAAAGATGAGATACTTTTCAAATGTAGAAGAAAAGATCAAGTTGAAGAAGATTCCCCTCTAATTGTTGCTAGTTTTAAAGTTTTAAAAATAAAGTTCTTGTATATTTCTTGGCTGGCTTCTGCTAATTTAGGCTGGATATGCTTTACCTGCATATATCATCTTAATTAAACCTGTGGCTCAAGCATTAATGGATGGCAAAGTTTGTCATGCCAGCAGAAACAGCCTCGCCAGAGTCTGAGTGGTCAGTGTTTTCATGTGTTGCTGATACACCGTGCGCCCAGCTGGGCCAGTGAATGAGGAGGTGGGGATGGGCCCACTTGAGGCCCCAGAGGAGGGATTTGGCAAATTTTTTCTGCAAAGGGCCAGGTAGTAAATATTTTAGGCTTCGTGGGCTTTGTGTTATAACTATTCAACTTGCCATTGTAGCACTTTACTTACAAAACAAGCATTGAACTAGATTAGGCCATGGGCTTGCCGACCTTTGCCCTAGAACCACATCATCCATCACTGACAGTCCTCTTGTTAGCATGGCCTTCCAGGCATCCTGTTTGGTAACCATGCAAAGCTGCCTAAGAGTCTTTGGCCTACATTTCAAAAGGTAGTTAATATTATCAAGAGTCACTCTAGTATTAAACACTAACCACATTTTCAGGATTGAGTGCTAGCCTGTGAAGCAAGGGGTTGCTGGTTCGATTCCCAGTCAGGGCACACGCCTGGGTTACATGCCAGGTCCCCTGTGGGGGGGTGGGGGGGTGGCACGCGAGAGGCAACCACACATTGATGTTCATGTCCTTCTCTCTCTCCCTTCCCCTCTAAAAATAAATAAAATTTAAATTAAAAAAAAAAATGAACACCAATGGCATTTTCAGCTCCACCTAGGGACAGAGCACTTTTAAGTTCTCTGGACAGTTGACAGTTTCTCGTCCTGATTTCCATGCTCTTTTAACCCAACCTGAAGCAACTCCACTTCCCCTTTGGATCTTTGGAAATTCAGTTTTAGTTCTTGATTCATTTCTAGAAAGAAAGAAGCATTTTTTAAAGTCTCTGAGTCAAAGAAGATTAAAAGAGAAAATTCTGATTTAAAAATTCCACCAAAGTGTTCAAACTCTTGGAGAGAATTGCTTGTTTATAATTGTAAAAATTCAGAGTCTTGGCCCTGGCTGGTGTGACTCAGTGGATTGAGCGCCGGACTGTGAATCAAAGGGTCATGGGTTCTATTCCCAGTCAGGGCACATGCCTGGGTTGTGGGCCAGGTCTCTAGTAGGGGGCATGCAAGAGGCAAGCACACCTTGCTGTTTCTCTCCCTCTTGTTCTCCTTCCCTTCCCCTCTCTCTAAAAATAAATAAATAAAATCTTTAAAAAAGAAAATTCAGGATCTTGAACCACAATTTGCATACTGCCACGGCTTACAACTGCAGCTCCTTTGCATCCTTCCTCATCCTAGTTTAAGTATTTATATCTTCTGGATCCTGACCCAGTTATACTCAGTAATATTTGAGGACCTGTGGATCTTCTGAAGGAAAACTGACCACAGCAGCTGGTACAATGGTACTCGGGAATATCAGTACAATCTCTGACCTCTCACAGTTTACGAGGAGAATGAGTTACTTGTTGAAAAACACACAGGGAGTCCTTTAAGTAAATGATTACAATGCAAGCAAACGTCCTGATTAAATTTGGGGCTTCGGCAAAGAAGGAGATGAAAGGAGTGGTTGATACACTTCCCTAGACAACCTTCCTTCTTCAGAACAGTGATCAGGACCGAAACAATCTGACCACAAAAAAGAACTCAGATAAATGTTGTCTCAAATGACATCTCTGGAGGAACTTCAAAGCAACATTCCCTCACCTGTTGCCTTCAACTGGAAAGGTCACTGGGCTTTCCAGTAAATTATTTCTGACTTGGGGGAATAAAGAAAAAAGACTTTATTTCTGGGCCATGACTTCTAAGTCAGTGGGATTACTTTTCTCCCCCTCTTGCAAATTCTTTCCCTTTTAGTCTAAACCCTTAAGTGTAGCTGGACTCCCAAAGCCAGGAACACTTGAAAGTGTTCCCCAACAAAGCCCCATGGGAGGCATGCTTCTAGATATCTAAGAGGTTAGCAGCCCTATTTGGATTAAAGTTTCTGACTCAGTGAAGCAAATTAAGCACCCACCTCCCAACCCCACATCATTCCTAATATAGTGTCTGAACAAATCAGAAGTCTTGACTAATTTGACACTCTGTAGGCATGGTGTTATGGACCAAGCGTGTTCCCCACCCCAAAAATCCCTGTGTTGAAGCCCTCACCCCCTATTGTGGCTGTATTTAGAGACAGTAACTCTACGGAAGTAAGTAAGGTTAAATGAGGTCATAAAAGTGAGGCCCTGATCCTACAGGATCAGTATCCCTATAAGAGAGGACACCAGATCTCTGGTGGAATAGCTCAGTTGGTTAGAGTGTCATCCTGCTATGTTAAGTTTGTGGGTTCAATCCCCAGTCAGGGCACATACAAGGAAACAGGCAATGAATGCATAAATAAGTGGAGCAACAAGTCCATGTTTCTCTCTTTCTCACCCTTTCTCTCTCTAAAAATCAACTCTTTAAAATTTGTTTAAAAGACACCAGAGAGCTGCCTCGTTCACTCTCATGCCCTTGGGAAAGGCCCTGTGAGAATGCCAGAAAGAAGCCTGCCATGTACAAGTCAGGAAGAGACTGCTCCCCAGGAACTGAAACTGATCATGTTGGCACCTTGGTCTCAGACTTCAGCTTCCAGACTCTGAGAAAATTAATTTCTGCTGTCTCTCCACTGGGTCTGTGGTATTTTGCTATTGTAGCTTGAGCCTGACTAACACACCTGGGTTTCAACCCTGGCTCTGCCACTTCTTTGCTGGGAGCCCGTCATTGTGCCAAGCTGCATTTCTTCTTTAAAACGGTGACAGTGATAGTACCTATGTCACAGGGTTGTCGTGAAGATTAAATGAAATAAATTGTCTATGCAAATTTACTTAGCACAGTGAGTGGCACACAGTAGGCACTCAAATGTGATTTTTTAAATGACAGCGACTACTTCTATTATTTTCACTTTGGCAACAAAGTCATGTCTTCTACTATAGAAGAAATACTATCCTTTCAACAAAGTTTTAGGCATTCTTTTTGTAAAAGAACGCTCAGCCCCAGAGAGAACAGTTAGATGCTTCCTGTCTTCTTGGGGAGAGGACTTTTAACCAACGACCGAACAATAACGAAAGTCCCCATTTACTGTACAGTTCCTGTGTGCCAGGCACTGTGTGCAGTACTTTGCACGATTCCATCAAATCAAACCCAATTTGACTTGTTTTACACATGAAGAAACAAGTTTCCAGGAGGTAAGACAGTCAAGAGCTGGGATTGAAACCTAGATCTCTCTGTAAAGCCTGTGCTCTTAGGAAGGCTGAACCCACTAAGATTAAGTACAAGCCAAGAGGATTAAACAACTTTTACAAGAGGGGCCATTTGCCAGGGCCTGTACCATGCCAAACAGAGGCAGGATTTGACCTGAGCCCCTGTTTCCAAAGCCTGAGTGTACGGTTTCACTGGGCTTAGGGAGAGATGGCTCCCAGGTACATTAACCAGGGAAGAAGACTTCAAGGAAGAGAGGCAATGGGATTCAGACGTGCAGAAAGAAGCTTTGTCAGGTGTCTCCAAGACCACCCCCAGGTTCAACAACTCACTAGGAACACCCACAGGACACCCATGTCATCCTACTCATGGCTATGATTGATTACAGAGAAAGAAGACAAAGCTAAATCAACAAAGGAAAAAGGCACATGGGGTGAAATCTGATGGAAACCAGGCACAAGATTCCAAGTCCTCTCCCAGTGGAGTCACACAGTCACACAGGACACACTTAGCTCCCCCAGCAACAAGACATGACAATACATGTCCATGTGCAAATGTTGAGTGCAAGGGAGGCTCATTAGAGTCTCAGTACCCAGAGTGTTTTTTGGGAGCTGGTAACATAAACATCCTCTGTTTAGCATGTGCCAAAATTCCAGGCTCCCAGAAGGAAAACAAGTTTTCAACATAAACTACATTGCTTGTACAATTTAGGCAGAGGACTACTCTTATCAGTTCTGAGAATAGGTAAACAGTCTCCAGATATAAGTTCTCAGGCACCAAGGGCCAACCTTCTAAGTAGACCTAAAGATGTACAATCTTAGAGCTGCTGTTAACTCATTTCTACACAGAAGCCAAGGGGAGGTCCTGTCATAGCCAAGGGAATTATATAAAAACAATCTATTTTCAGAGATGAAAGCACCTGCATTGCTAAAGGGGTTTTTCCTGTCTCTGGCCACCACAGAAGAAGACGCTTCTCTCTGAGTTGACAATGCAGTTACAATACCTTGTGTTCAGTGGCAAGTGACAAATAAATGGCTGCAGTGGACCTGGACCTACAGCTTGGCTTTGACAAAGAATCCCTTGGTTCAATCACTTGGTGACATGTTGAACATAGCAGATGTGGCCAGATGGGGAAAAAAAAAAGGGAAGACACCATCTTTTCCTTTCCAGCGGTGGCTGTCTGGAGGCAAGACTCAGAAACAAATCAGAGTACAGAGATGTTAGGGCTCCAGGCAGAAAACACACACAGGAGATGGTGGTAGAGGTAGATGCTATCAGAAGGGGTGAGGTCTTCAAGGAAGTGGAGAAGCAGCGCTTCATCTGAAAGCCACGGAGAAAAGGGGACACACCACTCAACTCGGGTAATTGCTGCTATGTGGAGATTCAGACACGGTATTGACAATCTTCTGATTTTTTTCAAGAGGAACTGGAATGGGGACTTTAACAGGAAGTTTCCCTGGGGCTGCCAGAACCCATGGAAGCACCAAGCAAGAAACAGCTAACTCAGCTGGGGAAAGGAGAGGGGCAGGATAGACTTTGCAGAGGAGGTGATGTGTGAACAGAACGGTGAAAAAGGAAACAGCTCACTCGGCGGACTGGGGAAGGAAGTAGAAGTTAGGTTACTAATTATATTTGTGATGCTGCAGATTTCATAAAATCACAGAACTGGGTTTAACATCTGGTACTTTCTCTTACTCCCGTGTACCTTTGAGCAGTTAAATTTCAGTTTTCTCCTCTGTAAAATGTGAATAACCATAGCATCAACCTCAATCACGAGGAAGTATGGATATGATATCAGGAGTGAATAGTATATAAAATAATGCACACTGAATACTTTTATAATATTTTTCAGCACACATTAGTGGGCAGCATACAATGAGATGGGAGCAGAAATGAGGGGCCCCTAACCTCACCAGCAGTTAGGGGCAACATCACGGAGGCTTCCTGGAGACTGCACCTGTGAGCTGTCTTGAAGTTAGACAAGGCATTTGGCATGTTCAGGTAGGTAAGCAGGAGAAATGGTATGCATACAAACAAAGAGTCTTATTGCAATGGGGTGAGGGTAGGAGTGGGGAAGTGGCAGAGATATATTAAGAAATATCAGGAGGAGCAGTATAGGCAATAAAGAAAAGGAGACCCATGTGGGGACACTGGTAGAGTTGAGAGATGATGGCTTCTGAACTAAGGCAGCATTGTGGTAAGCGGAAGGGTGAACAGACTCAAGAGCATTCTAGGAGATGGGATCATTAGGACTTGGACACTAATTGGATATGCTGAGGACTGAGTTAAGGAACCTCAAGTTTCTAGTGCGAGCACTGGGGGATGAGGAGGGTCTTGACTAAGACAGGAAACCCAGGAAGAGGAGCTGCAGCTTGGGGTGGGGTTGAAGAGGGGCTGAACTTCCTAATCTCACTAGCAGTGTATGAGGGTTCCAATTTCTCCATATCATTGTCAACACTTATTATTGCCTGTCTTTTTAATTTTAGCCATTCTAATACATGTAAAGTGATTTCTCATTGTAGTTTTGATATACATTTCTCACTAATGATGTTGAGCATGTGTTCACGTACTTAGTAGCCATTTGGAAATATTTTTTAAGAAATGTCTATTCACATCCTTTGCCTATTTTAACACTAGATTATTTGTCTCTTTGAGTTATAAGAATTTAAAAATATATTCTGAATGCAAGTCCCTTATTGGATATATGTTAGCTGTAGGTTTACCATAGATGCCTTCTATCAGGTTGAGATATTTCCCTTCTATTCCTAGTTTGTTGAGTGTTCTTATCATAAAGGGGTGTTGAATTTTGTCAAATTGTCTATTGATTTTTCTTCTTTATTCTGTTGGTGTGATGGTTAAATTTATTAATTTTTGAGTGTTGAAAAAGCCTTGCTTATCTGGAATAAATCCCACTTGGTCATGATGTATATGTTATTGGATTTTAAATATGTTGTTGGACTTGGCTTGCTAGTATTTTGTTAGGATTTTTGCATCTATATTCATAAGGGATATTGATCTGTACTTTTCTTATCTTATGATGTCTTTGTCTAGTTCAGGTATCAAGATAAAATTGGCCTCAGAATGGGTTGGGAAACTTTCCCTCCTGTACTTTCCAAAAGAATTTGTGAAAGATTGGTGTTCTTTTTTTCTTTAAATATTCAATAAATTTCACTGGTTAAATCATATAGACTTGGTCTTTTCTTCACAGGAAGATTGTAAATTAATTAAATCTCTTATTCTAGGCCTATTCAGAATTTCTATTTCTTCTTGAATCGGTTTTGTTGGTGTTTTTCTAGGAATTTATCCATTTTCTCTAAGTTATCTAATTTGCTGGCATTCATTTGTACATGCTATTCACTTACAATTCCCTCTTTCAGCCCTGGCCTGTGTGGCTCAGTGGATTGAGCTCCGGCTTGTGAACCAAAGGGTCGCAGGTTCAATTCCTGATCAGGGCACATGCCTGGGTTACAGGCCAGGTCCCCAATGTGGGGGCATGCAAGAGGCAACCACACATTGATGTTTCTCTCCCTCTCTCTCTCTCCCTACCCCTCTGCCTAAAAGTAAATAAATAAAATCTTTAAAAAAACAAACAAACAATTCCCTCTTTCATTCCTAATTTTAACAATTTGTGTCTCTGCTCCCTGTTTCTTTTGGTCAGTTTCGCTAAAGGTTTGTTAATTGTGTTGATCTTGTCAAAGAATCAACTTTTTATTTCGTTGATTTTTCTCTATTTTTTTCTACTCTCTATTTCATTTATTTCTGTCCTAATCTTTATTATTTCCTTCTTCAGCTTGCTTTGGGTTTAGTTTTCTATTCCTCTTCCAGTTTCTTATGGTGGAAGTTTTAGATTAT
This sequence comes from Macrotus californicus, assembly GCA_007922815.1. Taxonomy (NCBI): domain Eukaryota; kingdom Metazoa; phylum Chordata; class Mammalia; order Chiroptera; family Phyllostomidae; genus Macrotus; species Macrotus californicus. The sequence goes on from VMDR010000014.1 coordinate 61,322, forward strand.
TGATTTTGCGATCTTGTTTTCTAAAACAGATGTTTATAGCTATAAATTCCCCCTAGGCAATGCTTTTACTGGATCCCCTAAGTTTTGGTATGTTGTATTTTCATTTTCATTCATCTCAAAACATTTTCTAATTTCCCCTGTGATTCCTTTTTTCACCCTTTGATTCTACCAGGTTTTAATAAAAGCAAGTTCCACATAGAAATCTGCCTCTGGTAAGGACATTTAGCAAGCAGGAAAGAAACAGCCAAACAACTTATTCTAGAATATTCAAGTTCCAGCTCTGTTTCTTTGTTTCTCCAAAACTCCTTACACGTAAGGTTCATCTGAGGCAACTGAAAAAGTATTCTAGAGTCGGGATATGACCAAGAACCCTCCCCACCAGTATGGGGCACAGGACCACTTAGGAATCAAACCTGGGATGCCATCTTGAGTTGGGAGGTTGAAGGGCTCACTAGATTTTTATACCTTATTAATGTCAGGATGAAACACCTCTAGTAATTCTAGTTAATCTATATATCTTAAAAGACTACTCATTTTATTCACGAAAAACTCATTCTAACATTGCTAATGTTAATGAGCAGAAACCTCTATAGTTCAGAAGACTGAAGATAGCTAAAGCACGTGTAGCAGCCTTTGATTAAGTTTCCTTGCCACCCATGATCCGGTTAGAGAGGAGCACACCTGCCCTGGGGTGGACCAGTGCCAAGCACACACATTCTGTTACACTTTGCATGTGGAAATAATATAAAGAAAATTGTAGACTACATCACAATGTAACGCGGGGGTAAAACTGTATTAATAAATCCAGTTTTATTTTTTTTAAACACACGTGAGAGCCGAGAGAACAAAGTGTGATAAATAGCCAAGAGAGCGTACGGGAGCCTCTCCATCGTTCCTCGGGACAATGTGGAAACAAGGGAGGTGGTCCCTTGCTCAGACCAACTGCCCATTTATTCTGCCCCAGTCATGGGCACCCAGGAAACCAAGGAACACTGTGGGCATTTTCATTGATGTTAACACCAAAGAGTCATGTGAAGATCCCTAATTTCCTATTTTCAAGACTGCTCTTGGCAGAATACATTCCATAAGGTACTCCAAGAGTTTCTAATAGGGCCACTTGTCATTGTCTGCAATCTACAAAACCTACTTTTTTTTCTGGCCCCCAAAGCACCACAAACATTTGATATCCTGGAAAGCTCTGTTTGGATGTAAAAGAGAGCAGTTGTTACCAGGGAGAAAAATAAATGTGTGCAAGTTTCAAGGTAAGAGAGAGGAATAGAGAACAATTCAATAGAAAACTGAAGAAAATCCAAATTGCTAGATACAGACATCAGGTGGGGAATGGGAAGAGATGAAGCTGGGGAGATGGGAAGGGGAAGGATCCTGAAGGAATGTGGAGCCTGAAGGTGGGTGGACCTTTTCCCAAGAATAATACGGAGTCATGGAATGGTTTAAAGCAGGGAAAGAGCACATCAGGATTGTGTGGTGAACAAATAAGTCTGGCTATACTGTGGCTAATGGGCTGGAGGGGCAAAGAGTAGAGCATGGAGACCAGCTGGGAGGCTGCAGCAGGCAAGCGATAATGAATTGGGTCACGGTAATACTGATATCCCTAGTTCTTCTGCAAAGTCCTACTTGCTTACAAGAGGAAGCTACCTACCACCCACTGGGACTATAGTTACCAAGCAGGTCGTAGTAGCTACCACATCCTTCCTCTTCTACTCCAGGCTCACTGGTTGATGGGGACCTGGGAAGCCATGTGGAGATGCCTCATCAGTACCAACAGAGCCCATGATGACAATGCCAATGTCCAAATGACCTAGTGAGTCAACAAATAATTAACAAGGAAGAAAGCAGACAGGGACCTCGATTAAAGGAGACTCAAGAAACAGAAAAACTGCCCTGGCTGGTGTGGCTCAGTGGATTGAGCACTGGCCTGCAAACTGAGAGGTTGCCGGTTTGATTCCCGGTCAAGGCACAAATCCCAGTTGGGGGTGTGCGGGAAGCCTTTGATTGACGTATCTCTCGCATATTGCTCTTTCTCTCCCTCCTTCTCCCTCCCTTCCCCTCTCTCTACAAATAAATAAATAAAATCTTAAAAAAAAAAAAGAAATAGGAAAACCTAATGCAATGTTGAATCATCATGTCATTAACCCAACGATATAAAAAGATATTAGGGGCACTTAGAAAAATATGAATACCGGTTAGATAATTTTAAAGAATTATTACTAATTTTGTTAGGCTGGATAATGGCATTGTGGTTATCTTTTTCTGAGAAGTATTTATTAGAGATAAACATTAATATATTTATATATAAAATATGATTCTGGGATTTGCTTTAAAATAATCATGAAAAACTCCCATGTCTTCATACTGCATTTCCTATTTACACATTATATCCTCCTTTTCATCCTTGTGTGCACACTTTTTTCATACCAATGGCCCTAATACAACGATAGCGTTATGATCTGAGAACAGATGCCGCTTCTGAGAAGATGCTTACCTATTTGGAATTTCACTGGCAACATCTGAACACACAGGTTTCACTCTGCCCTGGACAGCAGTGGGTGCGGCCGTTTTTAATGCATGAGCATCGGTTCCTTAGAGACTGTCATGGTAGACTCAGGGATGCCCAGATAGCTGGTACAACAGTCCTTGTGGGTGTGGCTGTGAAGATGTTTCTGGAAGAGATTAGCTTTGAACTGGGATACTGAGTAAAGCAGATGGCCCTCCACTGTGGGTGGGCATTATCTAATCTGCCCAGGGCCACCAGAATAAAAAAGCAGATGAAGAGCAAATTGGCTCTTTCTCTCTCTCTCTCATCGAGCTGAGGCATCCATCTTCTGCCCTTGGACATGGGTTCTCCAGTTCTCAGGCTCCAACAGGGACACACACTATCAGCCCCCTGAATAGCAGGCCTGACTTACATGATTGGCTTTCCAAGTTCTCCAGCTTGCAGACGGCAGATGGTGGGATCTCCTGGTCTCCATAACCATGTGAGTCAAGTCTTGCAATACATCTCCTCCTATGTTACAGGGTGGGGCAAAAGTTGTCCATGTGGAAAATAATACAATAATAAACAAGTAATAATACAAAAATAAACTCTGGTCCTGGCTGGCGTGGCTCAGTGGATTGAGCACTGGCCTGCAAACTGAGAGGCTGCCAGTTTGATTCCCAGTCAGGGCACATGCCTGGGTTGCGGGCCAGGTCCCCAGCGAGGGGCATGAGAAAGGCAACCAATCAATGTTCCTCTCCCTCTCTTCCCCCTCTCTAAAAATAAACAATTAAAATCTAAAAAAATAAACAATAAACTCTGCATTTTGCATACTCACAACAGTAAACCTCCTTCTGCCACACCCTGTATATCTCTGTATAGCTATTGGTTCCATTTTCCTTGGAGGACACTGACTAATACAGGGATCTTCCCTTGAGTATGCATTTTGTGGGTGCTCAGCAGGAAAGAATGTTTTTATTGTTTTGTGAAAAGTAGTCACGATATTCCTGGCTTTGGAATTAGTCACATCTTTCCGGAACCATCAGTACAAACTGTGGGACCCTGAGGCAAGTCCTCCCCCTCTCTGAATCTCAGTTTCTTATTCCACAAAGTGTTGATTCTAGTACAGAGTTATGCTGGTGCTGACATGAAGGAGTGTACTCAGTACAGCGCCTGGTGACATAGTAAGTGCTCAATAATGTTTGCGGCTGGCATTGATTGGTTCTTTTGACCTCTTTTTTTTTTCCATAGATCATATCTTTATTATACTGTTCACTGTTTTTTTTTTTTTGTTTGGAATTAGCTACCTGAGATGTTCCAAGACTGCTTTAACCACCTCTTGCTTAGTGTCTCAGCTAAGGATGCCTGCCTGCCTCAGTTCCACCTGGAAATCCAGCACAGGTACTTGCTTGCTGTTGACATCACCTCAGGTTCAGCTGTCACTCTAAGTTGCTCAGTGAGGCTATCCTTCTACCTTTGACTTTGACTTCCACCTCCAGTACGTGCTGTTCCGTAGTCCGTCTCAAGTGTAAGAGGTCCCTGGCCTGCTCCAGCATACCACCAGCTGTCCCTCAGAACAGAACATTGAGTGTGTCCACAGGCACTCCACTCTTCCTTTGGTCCCTTGTTTTTAATCTCGTGTCTTAGTCCACTGGGCTTCTATAACAGACACTATACACTGGGTGGTATAACTGGGTCAACAACACAAATTTATTTCTCACAGTTCTGGAGGCTGAGATGTCTGAGATCAAGGCACCAGCAGATTCAGTGTTGGGTGATAGCCCATTTCCTAGTTCATAGATGGGCATCTTTTTGCTGTGTCATCACGTGGTGAAAAATGCAAGGGAGCCCTTTGGGAGAGTCTCTTTTATGAGGGCTCCAGCCTCATGACCCAATCACCTCCCAGAGGCCCCACCTCCAAATTGGGGGTTAAGATTTCCACATATGAATTTGGAGGGGACACAAACATTCAGTCCATTGTACCTCATCATATTGAACATGTTTATTTTAAAAATATCCTTTATCTAACTATAAAGCAGTACATAGTTATTGGAAAAGAATAAAGCTTAAAATTTATGGCTCCCCCACTCCTCACAGGTATTTGCCATCAATAGTTTGGTTTAGTATCTTTTCTTTTTCCTTTCTTTCTTTTTTGATGTTTATTTACTGGTTGATTTTAAAGAGAGAGTAAGGGAGAGAGAAAGCAAGAAACATATATGCCCTGAATGGAGATACAACCTCGGTGTATCAGGACGATGCTCTAACCAACTGAGCATCCTGACCAGGGCAGTTTAGTATCTTTTCTACCAGGGGGGTGAAGCCTAATAATTTTGTATGAACATCCTGACAAGGTTGTTTCTTTGCTAACCTCTATTAACTAATGACTATTAATTATGTAGACAAATGACTTATCCTCTCTAAGCTTAGTTTCATCATCTTAATGTAGACACATATGACTACCTGTGGCCCAGTTGGGAGAGTAAAATGAGAAAATGTAGAGCTCTTAAGTGTGCATTACACACTAGCACACAGGCATGTACGTGTGCACATGCAAATAAGAAAAAAGACTTGAAGGATATTCTCAACAATGGGGCTTCCTGCAGGATGGTACTAAGGCAATTTTTATTTGTTTCTCTATACTTTTATCACCACCTCCACTAATTTTCTACTAAGAACCTATATTAATTAGTTTTATAACCAGAAAACAGTTGTTGTTTTTTAAGATAAAATAAAATTTGCCACCAGGAGAAAGAAGTCTGGAAGGGTTTCTCAAAGTGTCTGTATGTCTCTGACCCACCAATCCTATGAGAGGTGAACTGGAAGTCACTTCAAAGAGGCAGGCCTGTACTGTCACAGAGAAGAAGAGATGCTCTTAGTGGTGACTATCAAGTTCTGCAGCCACTCTCCCCAGGTGAGGGCAGGAGACAATGCACAATGATCCTGTCTTTTGCTTCCAGGGGTCTGAAGCCACAAGCAGTCTCTCTCACTCACTGCAGTGAGGCTTTCCCTGATGGCACCAAAGCACCTTTTTCCAGGGAATTCAATGAGATGGAGCAAAGTCTGGCAGTCTAGGGCAGAATATAAAGGCTCATATCTGGGCTTGAACTCCTTTACTTATAACTGAGGGAGTTGGGAACCATAACTTGCCTCACTTTCCTTATCTGTAAAATGGGAGTAATAAAAGCATCTGATTTAGAGTTACTGTGAGGAATACTTGACTTTTCCTGAGCAAAGAGCACCTACAAATAGGAAGTACCTAATAAATTATTAATTCTAGTACATTGCCTGATAAGAGATATGCAACCTGGTATAGAACTGTGAATGAAAGAATGAATCTGGATAGGCATTTTAAGAAATATAGAAAAGAAGTTTCAGAATAATATATAGAATAGGACTCCCTTTTTATAAATATAGACTTATATTTATATGTGCATATAACACCATCTAGCAGGATTTTGAAATTTATTTTAGAACGAGGTAGGGAGAGTGAGAAAGAGAAAAAAACACAGATTTTTATTGTTCCACTCATCCATGCATTCATTGGTTGACCCTTGTGTGTGCTCAGACTAGAGATCAAAACCACAACTTTGGGATGTGAGGACGATGCTCTAACCAACTGAGCCACTCAGCCAGGGCTAGCAGGGTATTTTTTAAAGTGAGGAATAGGTGGCCATTTGTAGAAATGACCCAGGAGACTATCTTTTAAATCCAGTTGAGGTAAACAGGGTGTTATCTAAGGGGGGCAAAATGGGTTTATAAATGCCACTAAGAAAACTTAAACCTAATCCATTATATTACATTAGGCAAAAGGGGTTCATTCATTTTTATCTTAGACCATTATGAGGTCAATGGAAATGGAGAAAGATAATCTGGAAGCATTTCACAAGTAAAGCCCATAGGACTTGCTAACTGATCAAATACAGGGGCAAACACAAAAGAGGTATGGATGACGCTTGGGGTTTTGGTTCAAAAGAGAAAAGCATATTTTGACAGCTGAAACTGGCTTGGTACTATTGGATAGGACTTCCTGTTAAATAATTTCCCAGACTGCCAACATCAAACAAGGACTGAATTATGACTTTGATGGATCAGGATAAAAGCAAGACAGCCCTGACCAAGTAGCACAGTTGGTTAGTTCGTTGTCCTGATATGCCAAGGTTGCAGGTTCGATCCTTGGTCAGGGTACATACAAGAATCAACCAGTGAGGATGTAAATAAGTGGAACAACACCTCTAACTGGTGTGACTCAGTTGCAAAGCAAAAGGTTGCCCATTAGATTCCTGGTCAGGGCACAGGCCTTGGTTGCAGTTAGGTGCCTGGTACCAGCACATACCAGAGGCCACCTGATCGATGTTTCTCTTTCACATCCATGTTTCTCTCCCTCTCTTTCTCCCTCCCTTCCCCTTTCTCTAAAAATAAATAAATAAAATCTGCTTTTAAACGTGGAACAAAAAGTCAATGTTTCTCTCCTCTCTCCCTTCCTCTCTCTATAAATCAATCAATAAATAACAATTTTTAATTGTTTTTTTATCCTCACCCGAGGACATTTTTTCATTGCTTTTAGAGAGGAAAGGAGAGCAAGTGAGAGATTAACATCAATGTGAGAGAGAAACATCGACTAGTTGTCTCCCGTACCGCGGGAACAGGGATGGTACCCACCGTGACAGAGGATGGAAACCGTAGCCAAGGCTCGCATGCGCTCTGACCGGGACTCAAACCTGCAACCTTTCAGTTATGGGATGATGCTTCAGCCATCTGAGCCACACTGGCCAGAGCATAAAAAATTTTTTTTAAAGATAAAAACAAGACTACTTCATAATTATGTCTGAATACACACAAAAATGTGAACATTGTCTGAAACACAAAAACAACCAAATATCTCCCTATCCTGGCTAATATGAAGGTCTGTTGCCTCCTTACCAATTATATGTTTAGCCAATCTTCATTCCTCACACCTTTTAGAAAAGATTGACTAAGATACCCAATCATAGAATTATCTCTGCTTCCTGACAATATTAATTCTAGACCAAAGCTCTGTTTCCTTGAACCTATCCACAAATTACCTAAGACAGCCCAAATCTTATAAAAAATTCTACTTACTGGAGACTCCCTCACTGGAAGGAGTCTATTAATAAACACATCTTTGTTCAATTATAGGTATGTTCTTGGCAGTCTTTGGCTGATTGGCATTGACGCTGGCACAAACAACTCAGACTGGATGATGGGGCCATTCCCTGAAGTGGGAAAAAATAGCGATAATCAGTGGCTGGGGCTGACCAACTCTGCCAACTCCTCTGGAAAGCCTATGTCTCTGGATGCCCCAGGCAGAAACGAGAAGGCTTCTCACAAGCGCTCTGTGGTCTTTACTGACGCTCCCTGTTGTTCCCTCTAAGGCATCACCAACTTCATTTTCATTACAACATAGAAGGAATCAATAGCTGATATTTAATAAATCTGTACCGTGTGCCGAGAAGCGTTCTAAGGGTTCTATATGTTTAATTCATTTCCTTCTCCCATCAACTCTATGACAATAGGTATTATTATTATTATTGAGTTTTACTACTGAGAAAACTAAGATACAGAGATTACATACTTTACATATCTTGTGGAGTGAGGATTCGAACCCAGGTTGAGTGGGGGGGGCGGGAAAAATGCTGGACAGAGCAATCCTCAAGCTTTAGCCTTCTAAGCCAAGGCAGCCATCTTGTTTGTAGTCTGCAAGGACTACAACTTCCGGCATTTCTTGCGACAGTAGCTCTCCATACACAACAAATCCCGGCGTGCCCCTGGGCGGCCCGGGGTGGAGGGTTCTAGAAGGCGTGACGTGAGGTCAAGAGCAGGCTCGGAGGCGGACACCTCTCAGCAGTCGCTGTGGCTGCAGCTGCCGGACCTGGGGACACTGGTGGCCGGGGCCGCGGGCGCGATCTCCTCGACTCCCCGGCTATGGCCGCGCTCGGTCGGCCCTTCAGCGGCCTCCCCTTGAGTAGCGGCTCGGACTTCCTGCAGCCGCAGCCGCCGGCACTCTGCGGCCCGGCCTTGCCGCCGGGGGCGGACGGTGCAGAGCTGGCCCCTCGGCCGGGACCCCGCGTTTCCCCGAGCAGCCCCGGCGGGAGTGCCGCGCGCGGATGGTGAGGAGCCCGGCGGGCGCGGGGCGGGAGGGCCGGGCGCTCCCTGCTCGGGACCCTGGGAGGGAGGCTTCTCCGCTCCGGTGCAGCGCTGAGAAAACTGACCTCCAGAGACCCTCACTGGAGGTCCCCGGAGGTCGCACAGTCCGGAGTCCCGTTTGGACCCCCGCTGGGAAGTGACGAGACTTTCCCCTACCGGGCCGGGTCGGGCTGGGGCTGGAACCCGGAGCCCCGCTGTCCCCCCGGCGGGGGCACCGCTCTCCCCTCTCGGACGCGGGGCGGCCGCTGATGGGCACAACTTTGCCCGCCGCCCGCACCGTCAGCTTCCTCCTCTGCCCGGCGGGCCCTCCTGGTGATGGCTTGGGACGAAAGCGCCCGTCCCCGCGCGCATTTTTTTCTCCGTGCCCGTCCCCAAGTTTGGCCCCCGTTATCACCGTGACAGGCTGGAAAGTTTTGACGCCGGTGTCCAGTTAGGTCCGGACCTCCCAACGTTGGCCTGATGGACCTCGCGACCCGCGCAGCCGTCCCGCCGGGCGAGTGGGGTCAGCGGGGCAGGCGCGGGGCGGGAAGCGCACTGGGTGCTGACAGCACCGGCCGCGTCCACTTCCCCGCCACTGATGCTGTTTGTGTGTGTCCGTGCGTTTGTTTCAGCAGCGTTCCGGCTGCCTGCAAGAAGAAACACAAGCTGGAGCTGGAAGATGATGAGTAAGTTTCGGGCGCCATTTATTCGCGTAATGGTCATTTAATTTACCTTATTTTATGTCCTCAATTATTTGTTTTTAGAGAAAAGATGAAACGTTAGGTGTCTGTGAAAGGTACAGGAAGTGGTGACGTTTGTTGGAGAAAATAACTGGGTGGCTGGCAACGTTCAGAAACTTTTCGCTCTATAACGGATGGTAAAGTTTAAGTTTTGAGCCAGGTGAATATTGTTACATGCAGAGTGAAAGCATTCCAAGAGGACGCATGTTGAAAAGGCTTGCCTCCGTGCTCACTCCCCCCCGCCCCCACAGGGGCAACCCCGTTGCCTGGCACCTGCACCTCCTGTGGAAGATAATTTAAAATCTTAAAGCCGCCCTGGCTGGTGGGGCTCAGTGGGTTGAGCACCGGCCTCTGAACCCAAGGGTCGTCGGTTCGATTCCCAGTCGGGGCACGTGCCTGGGTTGCAGGCCAGGTCCCCAGTCGGGGGCGTGCGAGAGTCAACCACACATTGATGTTTCCCTCCCTCTTTTCCTCCCTTCCTCTTCCTCTAAAAATAAATAAAATACTTAAAAAAAAACGAACTGCATCCATCAGCGTGGATGTCTTATAAGCGTAATATGTGCAAAACAAATATCACATGAATGTATACAGTATAATTCCTTAAAGAAAAGGTTCAGAACCAAGCAAAACCAAACACTGTTTACGGATGCATATGTGTATGTGTGATGATGTTTTATTTTTAAAAAGGAAGTAATTACCATAAAAGACAGTGTTTGCCCGTGGGGAAGAGAGAATAGAGTCATTTTGGGATGGTGGCAGCATATCTTGATGTTATTTTCATGGATGTGCGTTTCACAATTATTAAATTGTATATTTGTACGTTTATGAGCATAGGATTTTGTAGCTAAAAAGAAATCAGCCCGACTGCTGTGGCTCAGTTGGTTGGACATGATCCCACAGAGCAAAGTACCCGGGTTCGGTTCTCAGTCAGGGCACAAGCGAGAGGCAAGCAGTCAGTGTTTCTCTCTCACATCGATATTTCTCTCCCTCTTTTCCCCTCCCTTTCCTTTAGGGAGAAATGAACAAAATCTTTACAAAAAAGAGATTAGATCACTTCTAATTTGTATTTTGTAAATTACAAGTGATGTTGAACATTTTTTCATTTAAGCCGTGTGTGTTTAATTTTGTGTAAATTGTTGGTGTTTCTGCAAATTTTTTATTGGCCTGCAGATCTTTTTCTTATTTATCTATAAGAAGTCTTTGTTAAAGAAATCAGTTTATTATGTGTATCATAAATGTTTTACCCAAATTCGTTTATTTTTTGACTTCGTGTATGATTTATTTACTTGGACAGCAACTTTGGATTTTCTAACCTTGTTGATAGGTAGACTAAGCAGACAGTAGATTTGAGCCCTGGCTCATGTGGCTCAGTGGATTGAGTGCGAGCCTGGGAACCAAAAGGTTACCAGGTCAAATCCCATTCAGGGCACATGCCTGGGTTGCAGGCCAGATCCCTGGTTAGGGGTGTGCAAGAGGCAGCTGATGCACATTGATATTTCTCTCCCTCTTTCCTACCCTCCCCTTCTCTTTAAAAATAAATAAATAAAAGTATTTTTAAGATTAAGAAAAAAAAAAGATAGTAAATTTGAAAGTTGCTTTATTTTAAAAACCACTGGTCCAGACAGTATTTATGTTCTTTATTGCCTTGGGATTGTTGTGGATACACAGGGACCTCTTTGCTTTTATCTTTTGGGGTTTCCTGTGAGAGGCTATTGAATAAAGGATTCTAGTGCCTCTCTGGCCAGGTAGCTCAGTAGGTTAGAGTGTTGTCCTGATACACCAAGGTTGCAGGTTTGATCTCCGGTCAGGGTACATACAAGAAGCAACCAATGAATGCATAAACAGTGGAACAATAAATTAATGTTTCTCTCTTCCCCCTCCCCTTCTCTCCCTCCCTCCCCCACCCCTTCCTCTCTCTAAAATCAATCAGTAAGTTTTTTTTTTAAAGTTACCCACCTTTAACTTACAGATGGAGAGAGTGAGGCCCTGGGAGGGTGAGGGACTCGACATTTGGGTGTTTAATGTCCAGAAGTGTGCTGCCCAGCTGCCACTCCATAGCTCTTACCAGTACTTGGAAGTCATTTACATTACCTTTCCTTTGGGACTTAATTATCACTCATCCCTAATTATTTGCAAAGTAGACCTATAGGCATGAAGTAATTTAGTCCAAATCACGTTGGAGGCCAGAGATCAGAACCCAGCACTTACACTGGGTTTCATTAAATAGTTGAATTGTTAGACATGCTAGGAAATTACCTGTTCCCTCTAGATTTATTCTGCTTTTCTTAAATTATTTTCTTATGTGTTTTAACTTTTTCTTCTGCTTTCCAAAACATCACATACTTGAAATTATTCAATTATTACAGAAATATGTATAGCTAGACATTCTTAATATTTTCTTATGAATTAAAATTAATTATAAACTAAACATATTTAATAGCTGATTCCAGTCAAAAATCTAGGTTCAAGAGAGCATTAGTACTTGTCAGATTTTTATCACTAGAGACTTTAATATTGATCTTCATAGTCTTAACATAGAATAGAAACTTCTCCTTGTGGAATGTACCACTTCCTTTGACCTTCAGTTTAGAGGATGAGAAGCTGTGGCAGTCACGAATGGATTTTGTTGGTTGTAGCGCTGTGTTCTGGACTTGAAATTGTACTTGCTGATGATGCACAGATAATAAAGTACTTTTGGTCTAAATACTTAAATAGAAAGGGGCTGGTTGTCTTAACCAACTTGCTTCAGGCAGCTTTTAACTAAACTGGGCATGCCATAGTGCTTACAAATACTAGTTCATGGTAAGAGTTTGAATAGTTGAACTTTCCTAAGGATGCTGGAGGTTGTAGTGAAAACGGCACAGAAGTAGGATTCAGGACCTCTGGGGTCTGTCTGGTGCCCAACATGTAACCCTGTCTTACATGACACTTTGGAGGGGGCACTTTAGTTTTTCTAGGACCTAGTTTCCAAATCTGCAAAACAAAGAAATTGGATTTGATGAACTCTAAAGTCTCTATGAAATAAAAAGTTTTCTAGGAAGTAAAGATAGTTTATGTTTGAAGAATAGTATACCCCGTTAGTCAAGAACTCAGCCAAATGACAGTATGACATTTGGAAGAGTACCAAGAAATTAGCAGTATCATCACCTGTAGTATTTAGAACAGACCTGACGAGGCATATATTTTTGCCACAAGGGAATGTAGGATGCCTGCAGACCACCTCCCCATATGACCAGTTTGATGGGGCAGCAGCAGTATGACAAAATATGGCTGGTGCTGAATTGCTGCTTTTCCTTACTCCCACTTGACCCATCCAGAGTCAGATAAATAGGAATGACTTTCAGTTCCCACAATGAGCACTCCTCATTTGAAAAAGCAAAATCTTGCAGGTACAGCTGAGTTTGGCAGCAAGAGCAGTAGGAGAAGGCATCTCAAGGCATTTGTGAGAGTGACAGAAAAGAAAAGTGCATGCTCTTCCATCGTGTGCACACAGTGTCAAAAATTACTAGCTTTTTCCATATAAGAATTTTATTAGAGAGAGGGACGATACACATTTCATTTATATTAGTCAGGATGCTCATTGTAATTTTTTTTTTTTCCAGTTGCCCAGTAAGAAAGAAAAGGCTAACTGAAGCAGGGCTCTGTGCTGGTCCTAATGACTGGATTCTTTGTGCACATCAGGATCTAGAAGGTCATGGAGTAAATCCATGCACCAGTGGCCTTTCTGCACCTGGCATGTTAGATGTTCTTTGTGAAGAAATGGATCAGACAACTGGAGAACCACAGTGTGAAGTTGCCAGAAGGAGGCTTCAGGAAATTGAGGACAGGTAAATGGCAGCATACATTGAGGGCATGTGGCTGTTCCTGTGTCATGTCGCGCTCTTCTAATCTCGTCTGATTCATCATGTGACGATACCTTGACCCTAAACCTTTCAGAGAGACCGAAAAAATAAGGAAACTCCAGGTACACATTAAATGGTACCTCTTCTCATAGAACTGGACAGAATATTTCTGCTATCTCTGAATATTAATAATTGGTTTATGGGAATTTTCAGGGACATAGTCTTCAAATTTGCATCTAACACAAAACTTTTGTTAAATGAGCTATTGAATAACTTGTCTGTATATAATTTTTTCACTCGTGTATAGCCTCATTTTACTTGACCTTTTGATGTAGCACCTGTTGGCTTTACCCTTTTTTATTTTAAAAGTTGTGTCCAGTTACAATATATAGCAGCTTAACTAAATAGGTTTCCTTTCTCTGCTCCTGCTGCCTTTATTTAGGATAATTGACGAAGATGAAGAAGTTGAACCTGACAGAAATGTTAACCATCTCCCTAGTCTTGTCCTTTCTGATGCCATGAAAACAGGTTTGAAGAGGGAATTGGATGAAGTCTTTACAAAGAAGATGATTGAGTCCATGTAAGTTTTGGTTCCTGGTTTCCATTCAGTTACAATCTTGGAGGGAAAACTCAGTGTCTCTAGACGCTGGGTGTCCTACCCTAGCCACCTCTTCCTGTCCTGATCACCGGCCAAAGGAAAGCTCAGTAAGTTTTGTGTTTAGCTCAGGTTGCAGACAGACCTTTTCAATTGAGGCTGCTTTGCCTACGTACACTGGATTCTTTTAAAGTCCTGAAATGCACTGCATTCTGTTTGGGAATGGGAGGATTGGCAAGAGAGAGTCCATTCTTTTAAAAAACATTTTTCAAATTATAAGAGCAAGTTTATTTAGAAAGTGATGAAAGTAATAGAAAGTAATAGAAAAAACTGGGTTTCATAGGCTCAGGAAACAAGTTGCAGAGGCAGAAGGCCATTGGAGCTTAGGGAAGAGAAAGACAAAGGTAATGAATGTGCGGGGGGGGGGGAGGAAAAGGCGAGGTCTGTTAGAGGGATATAGGATCCACATTTCAGAACTTCTTGTTTACCTGGCTTTCCCAGTTATCTGGGGAACACCATCAAAACCTAGGAAATAAAAAGTGTCTTCCATTAATCGAAAAAGTTATCACAAAGGCTACAAATCAAGACTCATATACTTGTCTCATAGTGTATGTAGCCCCTCAGGCCTTTAGCTCTAAGAACCATCTTGTCCCTAGTTTAGACACAGTTTATTCAGTTCAGTTTTCTGGTTTCCTAGGTCATCAGAGTAGAGGCACAGAAACAGCTAGTGAGAGCAGAACACAAAAGCTCAGTAGTCAGTAGCAGAGTCTAGTGTGAGGACAAGAGGAGAGACTGGAAAGCGGACCTAAGAACCTAAAAAGTAAAACATCCTGGGGCTTGTCAACACAAGAACTACTCTAATTCTTGTAGTCCTTGAGCCTATATGATTGCAAGTCATCATTATCTCCTGTAGGCAAGTTACGAAGTGCCACTTAGGTATTGCTCTGATCAGAATTGATGCTTAGTGAGGGTAAGGGTCAAATATCTGAAAAATTCTCTTAGGACACCAGTCCTAGGGACGCTAGGTGGATGAGGCATTGTTGCCTTTGGCCACACACAGTGAGTTCAGCTGCTGCTTGATGTTAGATCACAGAGATTTTGGGTTAGCCCTCTAGCTTAAATTTGTAATTTACTACCCAGCCCTGAGGGTGGATAAATAGATTAGCCAAGAGAAAGCAGGTCACATTGCCCTCCAGCCTTGGTAGTTTTCCATAAGCTAACCTTTGGAAGGATTCTTCATTGTTTGTGTTTTATTTTGCCTTACTTGCCTTTGGTCTAGAAACCATCAAAGCATTAGTGGTTGGCAGAGGGCATGGGAGGTCAGATGTAGGCATTGGGCCCATAATCATTTAGGTTTCCTTCAAAAAGCATTTATACTGGTACTTCATAGCTATACTAAGTAAAGGGCATACTGGGCTACTTTTAATGTGTTTGTCCAGTATTTCATTTTCATCTATAATGGTTTAGTACTAGATGGTAGCCCACACCATACTATTAAAGAAGTTAAGATGTTAAATCAAAGGCCTCTGTTTTTCACATTGGATGTTTGTATTCTACTCACAGCACCAGTACAACCAATTGCTTTGCTTAAAAAAATGCATGCAGAACTGTAAAATTTTATGTATTTGGAGTGTCCTTTCTAAAGATTAATTTGGATTATCACAAATCTCTTTTTTTGATACCATCAACTCTTAACTCTATACATTAAATAGCAGACATTAGCTTTTTAACATACAGCTTTTATTTTCATGTCCTAAATTTTTTTATTAAAAAGTCTGTATTTTATGTCTTAGGAGCCGTCCTTCTATGGAGCTTGTGCTCTGGAAACCTCTCCCTGAACTCCTTTCTGATAAGCCAAAGCCATCATCAAATGCTAAGAACTACACAGGAGAGAGCCAAACTAAGCATACCATTGCCTGCACTGCCTTCCCTGGGAGAACTGAACTGTTCTTGGAACCTCGGCAAACAGGGATGCATATTTACAGTAGTTTGGAGACAGCTGCTTGCACAGAAGAAGAGATGGAACTCTAGAATCTGTTTCTATACTAAAGGTGTCAATTTTAGAAGGCTCATGTGTTTAATTGAAACGGGTGTATCTCTACCTGTGATTTGAGGTGGGACTCATTTTGGGTAGCCATTTCTTAAATTCACCTTTTTGCCAAGGAAGCTTGTCTCAAGGGAAAAGCTGTTTTGTAGAGGGATTATTATTGTGAGATTACAGTGTGCCCAGGCAAGTATAGAAACTATATGTGTATGGGTGACTTAAATCATTTGTCACATGGTCTGAACCACAGGTGGCAAACACAAGGCCCGCAGGCCAAATCCGGCCCTCCACCTTGTTTTATCCAGCCCTGCACCTTGTTTCTACCCAGCAGCAGCGCCGAGCTCCTTGCCCCTAGTTAAGGAGTAGTTACATTTATACAGTCCTACGATTACATTTGGCCCTTTGAAGGCAACCGCGAGGCTGATGTGGCCCCCGGTGAAAATGAATTCAACACTCCTGGTCTAACCTATTCAGATACTTGGAGAAGACTCAGACACTTGAGTTGAAAAAGATGCATTAAGACAGAAGAATACTGCTACTGTAGCTGTACCCTGACAGCTGAATCACAACTTTATCTGTAGATGTGAGCTCTGTTTACAGTGGCGGCTATTTATGATCAGGGAGAAGGAGGGAGAAAAGCAGTAGCTTAAGCTTGTTGCTAAGAAATTTAATAGAGGCTCTGAAACTTGTACATTAGTTGTCAATTTAATGTAGCTAGATAGCCAGTAGCATTGTGGCTCACCTCTTTGCCTCTGAAAATGCAATGAAAATACAAAGAGGAGGTTTTTCCTTGGAGGCTTTTTTGCTTTATATTACTGTAGCTCCTTGGATTCCCTTGCATAATTGATAAGCCAAGCTATTCAGTAATGTTTACAACTTAATGAACTTTGAGTGATAATTTAAAAGATTTAAAGGTAACCCCTATGCACATTGGCTGTGAGAGAAGTTAACCTTTTAGGTAATCCCAAGGAAGTGCTGTGTTAACTAAGCCCAGCATTGATAACTTCAGTAGTTAAAAAAAGGTTGTACCTATATTAGCTAGTTGAGTTTTTAATGTTAATTTAGAAAGCAATGACTGAATAATGAACTGAGAACGCATGTGCAGGCAATGTTGAGATTTACTGAAATAGCCAATTTGCCTGATGCTCCAACTATTGTGCAGTATCCTAAAAGTTAGCAGAGAATAGGTTCCTGCTAGAGGATGTCTTCATTTTTCAGACCTAAACCAGCTCAAGATGTCCTTTGGGGATAACCAAGATTGAAGTTTTTCATTTCTCAGGAAGAACTCTCTTCTGCATGGCAAGGACTCAGTAGTGCAAAGTGAAATGACAATTCCTTTAATGCCACAGAATATTCACTATAACTTATTAAATGAGTGTCACAGTGTAATGCTGGCCCTTTCCTCACACAGTTGTGAACAGGAGACCACCGCAGTTCTTCTGGTGTTCTGGATTTCTTCCCCCTTTGGAGGAATCGTACCTTGTGTAGAAGAAAAAAAAGATTTATGCTAAGTATAGAAGTAACTTCTTTAGTAACTAGCTCCCAGGCATTTTTGAAACACTCTGAAATCCCTCCCCTTGTTACAGATGGCGTAGAAGTGGCAAGTCTGTTTATTGGACTGTTTCTTCTCTTGCCTTTTGTTCCTGCTTTCTCTATTTCTGTCTGGATAGTCAGGAAAAGATTTAATGTTTAATATTTAAACAAAATATTTAATGTCTACACAGTAAAATTACTCAAACTTCAAACCAATATTTAAACCAGTTGGAAACCAGCTAATAGTTTCTTCATCTCAGATTTAGAGATGAATGTAAACTGTATTCTGTTGAAATCTGCAAGTGTTTGATTCATGTCATTTGAAACACTGCTTTTAGGTCATTGTTTAATGGGACCAACTTACAAAGTTTGTAGCCTTAAAGAAACCTCCATGCTAAAAAAAAGTTTGTTCTAGTACAACCCCAAAACATGAAGTGACTGCCTGGAATCTGGAGTTAGTCCCAGTGTTAGGGTGGAAGGGGAGGGGACAGCTTTCCCAAGAAGCACCCAAATCCACTGATCGTCTTCTGCAGGCATTGTTGGGCAGGCCTCTGACCAAAGGTCTGTGTGAGGAAAAGGAGGAAAGAAGGCCCCAAACAAGGCTCTGGTACCATTGACAAATACAGGAGAGGGTTAGGATTCTGTTCGTTAAAATCTAAACAGAACTTGTTTCCGGAGTCAAGGTATCTGCCATGACTATTATTTCTGCAGGAAAATGGATGTTTAATGCTTCTTTTAAAACTTTCTCCATATGTCCCTGCAAAAATTGTCTTCTTTATCCTTGGGGTGCTTATTTATCTGAGCCGTCTCCATCGTCCACAGGCTTCCGCTTTGTTTTTCTTTTGTAGCATAAGGCTTTCCTAGAGGAATAATAGGTCTTTCCATTCCGTACAGCTTTTGCAGCATGGATCAAACATTAGCTTTCTAGGCTAATGTGTGAAGAGAAAAAACTTATCTAAAGCAGGTGAGCTTTAATGAACAAATGTATATTTTCTGAGTTTGAGTAGGGTGTGTGTGGGTTGTTTTTTGTTTTTTTTTTAATTAGTATGAGGAAAGTAAGTCAAGTTCTTACAAATATTAATCAGCCAATTTTTGAAAAAAAATTCATTCTTGAAAGGTGCAAATATAAAATTTAGAAAAATAATTAGAACCATGGCAAGAATGTTTACCAGCAAGTTTATTAAGTATTTTGGATTTGGAACTTGGTTGTGTTTTTTAATAGTAATAAGAATGGTACAGTACTAGGAAAATTCTGTCAGTTTTACTTTAAAATGAGAATCTGGTGTTACGGTATTGTTTTCAATAAAACTTCCTAAGTGTTTTGGACTTTTTGAGGTATTTGTATTCATGTACTTAAGTAAATGTAACAGCCTCTTTGCTTTCCTCTAAATTGTATTTGAAGTAGCGTTTGAATAGTGAGGGGCTAAAATGTATTCTGAAGAGATGATGATTTGGGGCTAAAGGTAAATTTCATAAATGAATTGGCTGTGCAAAACGGGCATACTGAGTCTTGCCATTCCAAAACCCTTAGAAGGCTTTCCACTCTTTTCCACTAGCAATTCACTGGTCAGTCAGCAGCATTGATTGGTAATGGTGATTGATTGCCAGTATTCAGATGGCGGTGGTGACTGAATCTCCAAAAATGTTCAGGTGTGAAGTTGAAAGTGGAATATAGAGTTCAGAGTTGTGTTGTCTTGATAGGTTTGGGACCTTTAACAATAAGGAATAGGAAACTTCCATGATGTTCAGTTACATGATCAATCCTTTCTTGATTTGATAGGTCACTGGGTGGCAGTGTTGCCTGCATATTTACAACCAGTGTTAATAAATGGGCATCCCTGACTTACGGGCAAGGCAGAGTTAAGTTTGGGTTGCAGTTACTGAAAATTCAGGATCTTATTTTGTTTTTCACCAAAATTTGGAAATCTCAGCTAAAAGTTACCTTTAAAAGTTATTTTACCTGTTCACTAAGTAAACCCTTAGCAGATAGCGACAAGATAGTATTATAATCCAATTCACCAGGTCCAGCGTTCAGACTTGACCAGAGGTTTTACAGCCTTTATGCAGCAATACCTAAAATGGCATTTAGATTTCATTGAAATCTACAGTGAAGTTCAGGCAGTGTAATATTTCATTACTTGAGGGGACTATGCCTAGTATGCCTAGAAAAGCAAGGAAGCACACAAAGATCGGTGTTAGAAGGCCTATGGAAATGGTGTGTAGCCATCTGTCACCTGATTCTTTCACAACTCTTAGCATTTAGTAGAAATTGTGTTTTGGTTTTGTAGGAAAAGGTCTTGATTTTTGTTTCTAACCATTGCATTTAGTGTTTCAATATGAAGATGTCCTTGAATACCAGGTGTTTTCTCAAGACTGAGCAGTGTTGTTTTTTTTCACCCATCTGTGCAGGAAATGAAAACCCTGATAATCTACACAGGTTATGTATATCCTGTGTGTTTTTCCTGTTAGTACAGCTGCCTCTTTCATGTGATGTCATTAAATGTAAATTACTTGAGCCTCAGTCTCCAGATGCTTGCGCTATTATGATGGAGGCTTAAAATGCATCTGTAATTGCATCTGCCCACACAATCCCTAAGTACATTCTCAGCTCTTAAGTTTTCAGTTACAGAAAATCAGGTGATCAAGTTTTTAATCACAGGGACCACTGGAGACAGCCCTTACATTTGTAATAAAGTCAGAGACCAAGTAAGTGTGCATGCCAAGAACCAGGATTGGGCTCTGGCTTCAGTGATCAGGGTTCCTAGGCTGTCTTGCTTGCAAGTTTGCTTATGGCCATGGCTCCAGTCACACCACGTGTTCCCTTGTACTTGGTAAACTGTACCTTGCTTTTCCTTGCTGCTTGGGACTCTTTGAATCCCATCTCCTTTTCGGTACTTACTCATTCACTTTGACTTCCCCAGAGGTTGTCTTAATAAATATTGGCATAGAATGCTGGCATAGGTGAAATGTTTTTAAGTGAGGAAGCCCTTTAATATCTTGTAAGGACTCCCAAAGAAAAGGTGCACCATGGAGGACAAGGTCATCAAGTCTCTAGGTTTGGGATTGTTTTAATATTTAGGATTTTTCCTTGAACAGGTTTATTCTTTAGTGAAACAAGTTCTAGAGTGTATTTAATTCTGTAAGAGATTAAAATCCTTCCAAAGTGGATTAGGTGGTAATAGCTAACTTCTGAGTGCTTGGGATGGTGCCTGGCAAATCCTAAGTGCTTATAATATATCATCTGTTTGAATTGTTTAACAACTGTTAGAGATGTTGACTGTCAGGCCCCTTTACAGAAGAGGAAATAAGTGATATTAGACATCCAGGGTTACCCAGCTAACAATGGCAGAGTTAAACTCAGGGAGTCTGATTCTAGAATATGCTCTCAGTTCCTTTAATAATTGTAAGAGAACTTTGATATTTGACAGCACGTCCTTCTCTCACATGAGATGGTATAGCAAAGCAGTGGTTAAGGGTTCTAGCTCTGCCAGTTAACTAGCTGTGACATTGGTCCGTTAGGCTGAAGACACTGTCTCAGAAATACAGTAACTGCTCAGAGTAGATTGTATCACTTACGGCCACCAGGAATTGGAGCAGGCAGTAATTAAGGGGGAAAAAATCTTCAGTCACTTTAAAAACTGGCAATGCTTCCTGAAGTTGGAAAATCACTACTATGGCAAACAGTGAAACACCTAGAGGGAACGTAAGACAAGGTCCAAGAAAGAATCAAAGAACAAAGACGCTGCTCTGCACTTTTTAATTGCGTGGGTAGTTTTAAATAAATGGAGAAAGCACCTTCAGAAGTTACACTAGCAGGGAAAGATTCTATCGAGCATTTACATAGTAAATTTCTATAACTTTATGAAAGATTCTTGATCTTTACTGGAACTGTACATGAGGGAAAGGAGCCCCCTCAGGTCGGTTTCTCTCTGCTTGCAGAAGCAGACTAAAGGACCTAAAATCGAGGGTAAGCCTGGGATGCTGAGAAGAGAGAAATGATAAAGGGCCTTCATGAATTCCCTGTCTGATGTCTTCTACATAAGTATTTTAGGGCAAACTGCTGCCCTTAAGATAAAGGTACAACCTCAAAAGCTGAAATTCTGCATTGTCGTACTGTATCTGAGTACCTTGCACTGCTGAATGTCAAAAGATAATGCCTGGGGTGACCCATGAGGTTTGAATAGACAAATTCTTTGCTATGTACCTTCTACTTTGGCTTTTGAATGAAGCACAAAAAGCCGGCTCTGCTAACTTCCAGGCAGTATAATAGTCGGGGAAAAGGGTAGTATTGGGTCATTCCTTAGACACTAATAAGCTGGGGGAAAAGTTCATTGGCAAAACTGTCCTCCCAAGAATGGTCTACACCAAGCAAAGAGGACATGTCGCTGAAAGGGGAAGGAGAGCCCTCAGATCTACAGTCACTGTAAGCATCCAGTAGGCAGGAAGATGGCTTCAGGCAGTGGCTGGATGAGAGTAGATCTGGGATATCCAGCTCTGGAATGAAGTCATCTACAAGTTCTTCCTTCACTGCGACAGTTAATTCAGGGTGATCTTTCTCTGAGGGGCTGGAAGGTGCTTCCTCGATTTTCACTACCACATTAGCTTGGCTCTCTGTCTCAGAGGGTATCTCTAAGACTAGGGGCTTGGTATATACATGGTCAAAACGAATCAGTTCATTAATGGCTTCCAGCTTGGCTGATGACGTCCCCAGTGATGGAGAAGGGGAGGCCGGTAAGGAACTGGGTCCTTCTGGGTAGGCCTCTGGGAGCTGCTCCGCGCTGGTGGGCTCTGGAGAAGGACATCTGAGGAACATGACTGGGTCCAAGTTGAACAGAATACCCAACAGGATATCAGACTGCAAGAAGGAAAAAATAAATGGAGCCCAACTATTAGAATGCACCTGAGAACCCACCTAAAATAGCGGATCAGTACTGGGTTCCACAATGTAAATTAATCATTATGCTGTATGGTAACCTCTGGAACCCACCAAATCCATTTATCTTGAATTGCCTGGAAACAGGAAGATGTTCACCCTTTACCCAACCCAGGCTAACTTGTACCCTTATCTGTCTGATGAGGGATATTGGGCATCAAACAGATGTGACACAGCTCTTTAGTAGATCCAAATAAGCCCTACCTCAGAGTCCGAAGAGTCAACACTGTCAGAATCCATGGGGAGATGTTCTGGAGGGGTGACAACTGGGCCTGCACCTGCTGCAGAGGTGCACGTAGTCTGAGTGCTGCGGACTCAGCAGACCCGGCCACCGGCCTCGCTTCATCCCCCTGAGAGGAAACACCAAAGTGAGTAAACTGTTCAAACAGCTGAGAGTCCCCAAGGAAAAATGCTCACAGGGAACGTGATTCTCAACTTTCAAGGAAGTTAGAAAACTAATCTTTAGAGCTGAAATCTTCCCCTTACCTTTGGTATTTCTATTTTCTTGAGTCCTCCTCAAGAACAGATGAGAAAAGGGAGTAAGACTAACTTTTCATTGTAATTTTGTATGTCTGAAACATTTTTTACTCCCCAAAGATTCAAGCAGGATTATTTTCAGAGAGAGGGAAAGGGAGGAAGAAAGAGAGGAAGAGAAACATCAATGTGCCAGAGAAACATCGATTGGTTGCCTCTGGCACGTCTCCAGTCGGGGACCTGGCCTGCAACCCAGGCATATGCCCTGACCGGGAATCGAACTGGCGATCTTTCAGTCTGTGGACAATGCCCAGCCCATTGAGCCACACCAACCAGGGCTAGGACTGATATTTTTAAATAATATCCTAATGATAGTCTCCATAATAATGTCCCTAAGTAATACAGGACTATAGTAAATTTAGGCCCGGAGTCTTTTTGGATAGTGATTATTTTAAAAGTTTGTCTTGAATACTACTACCTTCACGGAGTAGAACAGCCCTGCTGTTGATCTTAGACCACATAAGCATTGTCATTGAAGTTAACAGACTCTATAGATTAAAAGCCATAAATGTTTTGGGGGTTTTTTTTAAAGAGAGGGAGAGAAATGTCAATGTGTGGTTGCCTCTTGAGGGCTCCCTACCAGGGGACCTGGCCCGCAACCCAGGCATGTGCCCTAGACTGGAAATCAAACTGGAGACCCTTAATCCACTCAATCCACTGAGCCACACCAGCTAGGGCTAAAAGCTATAAATCTTTCATCAGAGAAGTGTCACTATGAAAATGCATCCTTTCCCTACTCATTCATAGTCATCAAAAAGCTACTATAAATTTAGTAACACTCAAAGGCAGATTTGACTGGCTCTCTTATTCTGGTTCTCCTTAATACTAGTACCTCTTACTGGCTAGCAACATTTGTTAGTACTTGCTGTTAGAGAGCCATGTAACTTATTTTAATTGTTAAGTCTGCGTATTATTCAATACACAATTGAAAATAAGTGTCATGAAAGAAAGAGGTCATATCATGTCACTTAGAACCATGTCACTTCTCACATATGGCACCAAATAAAGGAGTTACTTACCTTGGTCTCTTCCTCCTCTTCAGTAACTTGAGCATCCATTCCCAAGCGCTGTCTTAACTCCTGGTTTTCTACTACAAGGCCATGAGTTTTCTCTCGTAAAAGCTGATTTTCTAGCAAAAGTTTTTGGTTCTGGAAGAAAGTTCATAAGAGGCTATTAAAACATCTAATTCTTTCACTTCATACACCCGATGAAGTTTCACTACCATTGATTTCCTTCTACATTGGAAAAACTATGCCTATCCAGTTCATATTAGGTATTAGAAGGCATAGTCATAATTCCTAAAAATAAGTTATTTAAGAAGGATCATTTCATGGGGTCACAAATAACACAATGCCTCCAACGAATATAGACCTCAGCAAAGGGTGACTTGTAGCTTTAATTTAAATATGTTAAAAAAAAAAAAAAAAAAACCCTATCTTGAACTGGCAGGTAATAATAAAAGTGGACCATAAAATCAAGATATGTAAAACAAGAAATAAAAATAATATAAATAATCCTTATGTATTCAGGATGTGTAACTGGCAATAATTTAAGATTAGGTGGACCCTAGAAGGGAAAGGGAACCGTTAGTGGACTTCGGCCAAGCTGGGAAAGGGCTGAAGTTTAAGCAATGATTTCCTATCTGCTCTTAATAACTTCTTAGTACTAACTCGATAAACACCGTTGTAATGTTGTAATTCACCAACTTTGAAACAGCTCCCGCACCACATGCCAGAAGGTTGATCATTCTCTCATCAAACTTCACCATCTAACCACCTACCTATCTACCCTAACTTAGATTAGTTTAACTTTTAATCACAGGTTCAACTTTATTCTAACGGGACTGAAACAACTTGGGATGGGCAACAAATACCAGAACATTGATCAAGGAAGGATATTACAATGGATAAAAGAGTTGAGCCTCAAGTATTTTTACCTCTTCTTCCAAATCGACCACTTGTTGTTCCAGCTCACACATGCGAGCTTTCTTTCGGTCTCTGGCAGTCTGAGCCGCTACTCTGTTTTTCAGCTTCCTAGGAACAGAAGGGATATACCACACTGAGTCATCTCAAACCTTATTTATATCTTTATTTGAAAACTTGGCCAGCTGGTGCTTTCACATCAATTTACAGCATAAGGTAGACTCATGGTAAAATACACTTCAGGCTCTTCCCCTCAATAAAATAAAACAAAAATACAGCCTTCTTTCAATCTAGCTTGAAGAATTGCTTTATTCTCTCCCATATTGCGTCATCCACCCGAGTCTCATTCTGGACACAGCATGGGGGCTGGACACAAATATTACTCATCTTGCGACGTAAGAAATTTCCTCCTTCCTCTTCCACTCCCCCATTGCTTCCTGACTGCAATTCCCTCAAAAGGGATCAACCTGGACTACCTAAATCCAGCGAAGGCCTCAGTTGCGCAATGACACAAACCCTCTCTCCCCAAGCACAGCTCAAACAGGGGGAGAGGCTGATGCCTTCCTCTCTAGAGCTGAGACCCTAGGCAGTCCTGGATCCTAGACCCTAGGCTGGAGCCGCGTCTGCTGGAGGAGGCACTTAATAAAACACGAAGTGCACACCGCTCAGAAAAGAACTAACATTACTTAGCTAAGTAATAGGCATTACCCTCTCAATCTCCCCAACGACCTCACGAAGTAATTACATTTTAGGGCCGCGGAGACTGAGTTTGACTAGTAAAGCCACACACAGCTCACAGCCCTTTCAACAGCTGTCATTTCAGCTGCCCCTCAAAATCAAGTAGGTTAACCGAGAGGCTATTCGACTCCAAGTTCAGAAAAGCTGCTTCTGTGGTCACACATCAAAGGGGCCTGGAACCCAGGTGCCTGCACACCCAGCTCTAGGCACCTCTAATGAGATAGAAAAGGAGGAAATAAAAGCCCGGACTCAACTCGGCGTGGTGGATCCCGTCAGTCCAGACTTCCAGCCCCGCCCCACGCCACGTTGGCACCGGACTGTCCAGGCCAAGGGTGCCCGAGCATGGCCCGATCCAGACCCAGACCCCTCTCCCGGTTTCGGATCCGGTCCCAGACCCGGATCCCTCGCCCACCTCCGCAGCGCCTTCTCCTCGGGGCTCAGGTGTGTGAGGCGCTGTCGCTTTCGTGCCTGTGTTGGCCCCCCGCTCTCTGCCTCTGGGCTGGCCCCTCGCTGGCCCGGCAGCATGAGTGGCACATTCCGGCCGGCCGGGGCTCCGGCAGCAGCGGCAGCGGCGGGCTTGCTGGACAGCAGAAGCACTTTGGGAGCCCCGGCGGCCGGGCTCTGCGCGGATCCCACCACTACCATGGCCCAAGAGTGTCTACACGAACGCGCAACGCCACCGCCCAGCCGCCTGGTGCGGCCGCCCCAGCCTTTCTATGGTCGTGGCCCCCCGCGATTGGCCAGCGCCGCGTGACGCACGGCGAATCTCGTCGTCTATTGGTTCTGAGGGCCCTGTGGGGGCGGAGCCAAAGTGTCCAGCGTGGCGGCGCTGTTTCTCTTGGGGTATGCAGAGGACATTTTTCCCTGGGGCGACCAGCAGGACCCAGCCCTGGCCGGGTGCGGGGACCCGCATGGATGGGGCTAGGCGGAGTCTCCCTAGCAAACTGATTTCCCCCTAGGTTGACGCAGTTTTACTCGGAATGACAATTTAATTCCAAACCGAGAAATTTCCACACCGACGAATTTTTACCCGGACGCACAGATTTTTACCTCTGGCGGATAGAATTTTAACTCATGCGCCACTTCATACCCCGAGTGGACGGAGAGTCGAGAGAGCGCCGAATCGGGCCTTGAGTTGGAAAACAAAGCCTGTAAAGAAATTCTGCAAAATAAGAGCCTTTATTTAGATGAGATCGCGCATTTTTAGCTCATGGTAAGGGCTTAATAAAAACGATAGATGTTATTTCCGAGTGACAGGAATACATGTGTTTTAATTTTTCTTTGCATTTCTAAGTTTTCTAGAATGAGCGCATGCAATTTTTTTTAAGGGGAAAAAGATATTTCACTTGTAAGAACGAAGGGAAATTCAAGGTTTATGCCCGGCGGTTGCGGTACGATGGGGGTGGAGGAGCGGTGGGGAGTGGAGGGAAGAATGGCCTTGAGAAAAAGGGGCCCTCGGGTTAGCAGCTAGGGAGCAATTTAGACACAGGAATATTAACATGGAAAAACCCGCGAAAACACCTCACACATACAAGTGTGCTTTTTAAAAGCAAATTACAAGTTGTTGTAATCCCTAGAGCCACAAAACAATTCAAGTAGTTACTGCTTCCTCTGCTCAGCGTAGTTCTAAATTCTAGGGAGGCAAAGATAAGCAACCAGTGATTGGAATATCTGCAAAAAGTGAAAAGATAGATTAGTTCTAGGCAGTTCTGCGGCGTTAATATGTCAGCTTAGCTCTTCTATTATATTTTGGTGGGGAGGGGACAGGATGGGAAGAAGGAACTAAATCAAGTCCATCTCTTGATAAGCAGGCCCTTTACAGGGGCTCGGTTCCTGTTATTCCATCCGGTGCCCCATGAAGTCTCCTAACACGTATTTTCTTCCTCCAAATTGACAAAGTGAAATCAGTGACAATTTATTTAAAACAAGCTGGCTCAGCTCAAGGCTTCCTGCGCACACGCTGCTTCAATGGACAGGGAAAAAGGTGGTGGTGATCTCAGACTCCCCAGGACAAAAAAGTGTGCCCCCTTAACTTTCCTCAGCCTTGAGCTCCGTGGGTCCTAACGGTGCCTGCAAGGGTAAGAGAGTGGCAACGGGTCTCCCAGGCCTTTTGAGAGAAGTTTTTGGAGCTCCTTCTGGTTGAAAACTGCACATTAACCATAAAGGACCTTGGAAAGCTGTAAGATATTCTGAGAAAAGTCATTGTCATGCAACCTTTTATTAAGTTAATATTTGTGAAGGCCAAGAGAATGTCTGGCACTGTGTGAAAAAAATCCCAGAAAAACTAAAAAGAAACTTAAATCATTTAGGCACAAAAAGAAAATGCCCAAGGCCTCCATAGCGCAATGAGTAAACCATGTGAGAAGGCCCAAGATGCTGGTGCAGAGGAGAAAAGTTGGATAGATTGCATTTTGGTCTTGCTTAATGGGGTAGAAAAGGAATGTTGAAAGCGACTCCCCCAGTTTTGTTCTCAAGGCTTTTATTTTTTGGATAAAATTTTAAAATCATGCCAGTTTTAAAGTAATTTGACTCAATGCAGATTGCTATCCGTGAAGTCTCCAGCACTCACGTGCAAATCTTGGAACAGTTTCAGCTCCTCCATGTAAGACTAATGTGATCATTCTTGCATCAGATCCATTAGCATTTTAAAGCATTTACCAGGCACTTGTGATAAGAGCTCTAAAGTATATGAAATACAAAGTTCTTAGACTTGGTGAAATGTAAGAAAACAGTGACGAGAAGCAGAAAATCATTAAGTCTAAGTGTCAGTACAACAATACAAAACCCAGTAACAGACGAAACTAAAATTCAAGAACTGCACTAGCCCTGGCTTGTGTAGCTCAGTGGATTTAGCACAGGCCTGTGAACCAAAGGGTCACAGGTTTGATTCCCAGTCAGGGCACATGCCTGGGTGGCGGGCCAGGTCCCCAGTAAGGGGCACACAAGAGAGAACCACACATTGATGTTTCTCTTCCTCCCTTTCTCTCTCCCTTCCCCTCTTTCTAAAAATAAATAAATAAAATCTTTAAAAAAAAAAGAACTGCTCTAATATGGCCGTCACTATGTGTGGCTGTTAGGCATTTGAAATGTGGCTACTCTGAATTAAAATGCACTGCAAGCATGAAAGACACGAGGATTTGAAAATTTTGTATAAAAAAATGTAAAATATCTCATTGATCCTTTTTTTTATTGATTACATGTTGAAATGATAGTATGTTTGATATTTTGAGTTAAACTGCTTTTTTAAAAATTAATTTTACCTTTTTTTTAATTGACTACTAAATTTTTTAAAATTACACAAGCAAGTGACTTGCACTATATTTTATTGGATAGCCCTGGTCTAGATGATATTTCAATGTGTGAGGTAAACAGAGAGAAAAAAGGGAAATAAAAGTGTGTTACGGTTCCTGCCTCCTTTAGTGAAAAGACATGCATAATGATTAATACTAGATACTACTAGAATAAATACATGTGTTAACAGTGATTTTGAATTAATGTGCATGTATCCCTAAGGGCACAAAAAGACTTTCCAAGCCACATGTGTGGGTACATGGATAAAATCTCTTTTCCAAGATACACATGGCTGAGAATGGTGTCTCTGAAGCAGATTCTTTTCCCTGCCTCTCTTTACAGGGTCACCATTCTTGCAGCCTGCCGAGGGGCGAGCCTCCTTTCACTCATGCTTCATCTTTCCAAGGTGCCTGGTCCTGACTTAGAAAAACCGCTGGGGTTCCAAACAGATAGGCCAGGCCAGCTATTGGTGATGGTATTGAGAAAAACAAATGACCCTCATCACTGAGTATCAAATTCCTTCCCAGCTCCATCGGTTCTAATTCTCTGTTTTCAGTAAAATTGAAGGAAGACAAAATTGAGTTGTCAGCTGTGAGTTCAATACAAACAGTTTTAGTGATGAATCATTATGTGACTTGGCTTCTAACTCAAAAGATGTTCAAACAGTTGAAGGACGTTGTTGAAACAGAATGCCTTCCACCCCATCCACTTAGCTCTATGAACAATGGTTTGGGGCACTTACATTTTTGTAATGAGAAATAAAACAAAATTGATGCCAAATCCTGTCTCATTCTAGCAATAAGTACTATTAATCCATTGATACATCAATCCAAAGATATATTTCCAATAAATTTGACTTTCTATGTTTAACAATTATTCATCAAAAATTAGGAATGTATATTGTTTTGATAAACTTTATAATTTAATAAGCTCTATCTTAATTTAATTATGATCGCTTCCTGCAGAATTATTTTTACAATAAGAAGAAAGTTTTTAAGTACATACATATACTTTTTTTGCAGGGTAGTCTATTAGATCATCAAGAAGAGACTTTTAAGTATGAAACTATATTACATTGGGATAAAATCCTATAAAGTAGAATGGAAATATAACTCCAAAGAGAAAGAGAAATGAAAATTACAGGTTCTTATGAAAGAACTTGTTAGTACTTTTTTAAACTTTTGATTTTATATAGGCAACCGGTCAAGATGGAGACATAGGCAGACGTGGCTCACCTCTTTGCACAACCATATCAAAATTACAACTAAAATATAGAACAACGATCACTCAGGAACATCAGAAATTGAGTTGAATGGAAGTCTGACAGCTACGGAATTGAAGAAACCACATTCATCCAGACTGGTAAGAGGGTCGCTGATGCGGAACGGGGTGGCCCCACACCTACGTGGATAAAAATTCGGGAGATACATCTCGGGAGTAACAAATCCCAGACCCACACCAGGCCCCCAGACCAGGATTCCAGTGCCAGGAAGATAAGTCCCCACAACTGCTGGCGGCAAAAACCTGCAGGGATTGAGTCAGTGGTGGAGGCTGCTGGAGCCCTAAGCAGTTCCTCTTGGGAAACCCACACATGGACTCACCTACTCATGCTCACTCCCTCTGAGCTCCAGCACTGGGGTGGCAGCTTGAAGGGCACCATTGATATACAAGGAGAGACTGAAGTCTCTGACATCGGGGCGAGCAGAGACCATTGTCCCTTTGCTGAACCCTCCTCCCACAGAGCCTGTAGGCTGGTGCCATATCTATCTGAGATTCCATCAACCTGGCTAAGACTGTTTGACCCACCTTGGAGATTCACAGAGGCTCTACCCCACCCAACTTACTGGCCCACCAAAGCTGCTTTTCCGTAAGAATGGCTCATCTTGGCTCCTAAATCCTATCAAACAAGCAACAGCTGGCTTCAAGGAACCCTAGAGGCAGACAGATTAGAGTCACAGCTTGGCTTCACCTGGGAATTGCCAAACCCAGCATGAGTAGCAGCCGTCTCAGATTGCCTTATAACTCAGGCAGTGTGCCCCAGCCAAAACAAAGGTGGGGGCCGACTTTGGCCCTGCAGATAACCCCAGGGCCAGCACACTCAGTGGACAGCTACTGCCCCTGCACAGCTGATCCTCCACGGAGGGTGGAGGTTGGTGGTCAGTGGTCACAGCCAGTCCTTGCAGCTAACTGGCCTGGATAAATCCCTCCCATTGATCTGCCAACAGCAACCAAGGCTCAACTACAAGAGTAAGGTGTACTCAGTCCACACAAAGGATGCATCTCAAGTACCCAGCTTGGGTGATGGGGAAGCTGTGCCACTGGACACCTACTACATTAGGCCACACTACCAAGACACAGAGTCAAAGCAGCTCTACCTAATACATAGAAAAAAAACACAGGGAGCAAAAAACACAGGGAGCCTGCCAAATTGAGGAGACAAACATGGCCCAAATGAAAGTACAGATCAACACTCCAGAAAAAGAACTAAACAAAATGGAGATAAGCAATCTATCAGATACAGAGTTCAAAACACTGTTTATAATGATACTCAAGGAACTTAGTGAGGACCTCAGCAGCATAAAAAGACCCAGTCAAAAACAAAGGATACACTAATTGAAATAAAGAACAATTTACAGGGAAACAACAGAATGAAGCTGAGAATCAAATCAATGATTTGAAACATTAAGGAGCAAAAAAAAAAAACAACCATGCAGAATAATGAGAAGAAAAAAGAATTCAAACAAAAAAATGAGGATAGTATAAACAGCCTCAGGGACAACTTTAAGAGGTCCAACATCCTCCTCATAGGGGTGCCAGAAGGAGTAGAGAAAGAGCAAGAAATTGGAAATCTATCTGAAAAAACAGTGAAAGAACATTTCCGTAATTTGGTGAAGGAAATAGACATGAAAGTCCAGGAAGTGTAGAGAGTCCCAATTATGACGGATGCAAAGAGGCCCACTCCAAGACACACCATTATTAAAAGGCCAAAGGTTAAAGATAAAGAGAGACTCTCAAAAGCAAGAGAAAAGAAGTTAGTTGCTGGAAGGTTGCAGGATGGGGGAAGCAAAGAATGGGTGAGGAGGTGAGGGGATTAAGAAATAGGTAGTTACAGAAAGCCATGGAAATGTTAAGCACAGTGTAGGAAATGGAATAGCAAGAAACAGAATATGTAGAAAACATAAAGTAGCATGGTAGGAATAAGTCCAAATATATAATAAAAAATAAACACAAATGGACTATTACTCTTTGTCAAAGAGAAAGGCTCTGATTGAATGAAAAACCCAAAATGCAGCTACACGCTGTTTATAGATGACACATTAAACAGCATGAGAATGGAAGGTGGCTTACTAGGAAAACGTTTACAAAAAGAAAGCATATGTAGCAACATTAGTATCAGACAAAATAGAATTTAAAGCAAAGGTATTAACAAGGACAGAGAAGGGTGTTTCCTGTCCATTAAAGGTACAAGTTGCCAGTGGTAAATCTTTAGAAACATAGTGGCATAATTTTGAAACGTATAAAACAAAAACTGAAAATGTGAAAATGGCAGATCCATAATCCCACAGACACCTCTCTCAGAATCAGCAGATGGAGCCAACAAAAAAGATCTGAGTAGTACAGCTTTCCTCCCAACAAAAACCATGTGCTTTTTTCAAAGTAGAAACATTCACAAAATTTGATCCCATTTACTCTTTTTATTTACTTTTTTTTTTGTATCCTAACCAGAGGAGATTTTTTTTTCCATTGCTTTTAGAGAGAGAGGAAGTGAGAAAGAAACATCAATTCGAGAAAGAAGCATCAGCTGGTTGCCTCCTTGTACAGGCCCGGACCCGGGTGCATGTCCAGACTAAGGAGGGATTGCATGTGCCCACGCCCAGACCAGGGATCAAACCCGCAACCTCAGTGTGTGCCCTGACTGGGAATCAAACCTGCAACTTCTTTGCTTATGAGACGACACTCCGGCCATCTGAGCCACACTGGCCAGGACTGATCCCATGTATTCTTAAAGAATGCGATTGACCATTGCATTTTAGGTTTAGAAATAGAACTTTTTGCAAATTGTGGCATTTCTGAATAAGGCAGCTGTGAACATTTGCGCACACATCTTTGTGTGAAAGAAATCTTTACATTTTCATTTCTCTTTTGGAAACACCTAGGACTGAAACTGTGGGAGCATGTGGCAAGTGCATGTTTAACTTCTTGAAGACTGCCCTGCCAGATCTCCAGAGCGCTTTCATTACTGTCCGTCGCCGCCTGCAGTGGGCTGCTTCCTGACATTACTGTCACAGACGGTTATTTCAGTCTTTCATGGTCCCCAACTTTTCATTGATTTACATTGTATCTTTTTAACTGAATTTCAACAAGCTCGTTAGGAACAGAAGCCATGTATTATACTTCTCTGGTCTTCTGGGTTTAGTATAGTGCTTGGTACATATTAGGCATTCAATATTTTTTTGATGATTAGTGAAGTATTAGATTGTCTCAAGTATGCTTTAAAAGACAGAACATCCTTTAAATTCCCCTGGAATATTGTGGTATAATACCATTTTCTTGAAAGCACAATTCTTATAACAAAAGCGTGGAATGTGTTCATTTGAATGCACTAAGGCAATATTTCTAGCTTCCTACACAGCATCTATTCTAATGCTCTTCCTTATTGAAAAAACAGATTTTTGTTTTAAGGTTCAGAATGTCCTGCTGAATACAGCCCCCAGATCCTCACAGAGCTGGAAATAACCCTGTAATGCAGGTCAGACCAGCATATAAATGGAAATTCTAGGTAGAGAGGATTCCAGGAAGGTTTGTGCATTTGAAAAGACTCAGGAAGGCTTTCATCTTTTGCCTGGGGCCCTTTTCCCCCAGACCTTTCTTACCTGGAATGCTGCTGGAATGCAGTCTTTTGAAAGGTCAAAAGATTGAGGAGATTCAACAGTACCTTGCAAGCACGCACAAGGAAGCCACATGGTAAAGACGTCAGAGAGGAAAAACCAAAGAAGTCCGGGCCCCTGACAGTGTCATACGGAGTGGCCGTCCAGCCCTGACCTCGCTTGAAACTGCCACTTCCAGATCCCCGCTTACATGAGAAATATTAATGCCATGGTGGCCGGGTTTTTGTCACAAGCCGTACAACATCAACCTAACTTTGATAGGCAGTTAACCTGCCACAGCGCCCTAAGTTAGATTTCCCCAACGCTGTCTTTGCTTTTCTTCTGGATGGACTACTGGCTCCGCTGAGGAACAAGTCAGCTTGAGCAGGACAGCTGGGAGTACGTGTGTCCCAGGGACATAATGTTTTTTAAAGATTTTATTTATTTATTTTTAGAGAGGGTCAGGGAGGGAGAGAAACACCAATGTGTGGTTGCTTCTTCCTCGCCCCTACTGGGGATGTGCCTGGCAACCCAGGTCTGTGCCCTGACTGGGAATCCAACCAGTGACCCTTTGGTTTATGGGCTGGCGTTCAGTCCACTGAGCCTCACCAGCCAGGCCACCAGTGATATAATTTTTTATCAGTTCTACTTCCTTCTTATATCAGGAAGAGAGTCATTTAACATTATAACATCACTCTTCTGCGGCTGGGAAAATTGAGTTCAAAGGGAAGAAATAATCAGCTTAATGCTATAGATTACTTTCCCAGCTTATCTGTCCCACACTTCAGTCCTATCATTTTCTGGGAGTATCCTTTTCCCCTGAGTTTGCCCAGCAAACCCCTGTTCATCTTTCTGTTTAAACTGCAGTTTCTCAACCTCAGCTTTATTGACATTTGGGGCTGGGCAATTCTGTGCTGTGGGGGGCTGTTCTGTGCTCTGCAGGGTTTTAGTGGCATTCCAGGTTTCTACCCACGAGATGCCGATAGTATCTCGCCCCCCACCCCCCAGTTATAACAACCAAAATTATCTCCAGATTTCCAGATGTTCCCTGGGAGCCAGGATCTTCCCCAGTTAAGAACCACTGCTCTACGCTGATGTCAAATAACACCCCACTCTGCACCTGCTTCGTTCCCATGCAGTCCTCCCCAGACTTTCAGCAAAACACCTGTGACTCTTGCTGGTATAAGTTCACCTGTCTGGGTCTCCATAGGAGACTGTTAGCTCCTTGAGGGCAGGGACTGCCTCTGACTCATTTTTGGATCCCTCTGTTTACTGACTAAGCAGATTTCAGAATGGTTCCGGAGAAGAATGGGAATAGCATTTGGGAGCTCTTGCCCCCTCATGCTGTGATTCTGACACTCACTGTTAAAGACCCATGTGTCCCAGGCCATTTCTTGGTGTTTTGTTTTATGAATTTCCATACTGTGGTCAAGAGGCAGAGTCCAGCAAGAAAGCACTACATTGCTCATTTTTCTAAACACCAATTAAAGTGGAAAAGAAAACCTTTTTTCAAGATTTTATTTATTCATTTTTTTAGAGAGAGAGGGGAAGGGAGGGAGAAAGAAAGAAACATCAATGCGTGAGGGACACATCAACTGGCTGCCTCTAGCACGCCCCCCACCGGGGACCTGGCCCACACCCTAGGCCTGTGCCCTCTGACCAGGAATCCAACCGGCCACCTTCCAGTTTGCCGGCCAGTTCTCAATCCACTGAGCCACACCAGCCAGAGAAAAAAAGTAAAAATTTTAAGATAACTTTCTATATTCCCACAAAGAAAAATGAAAAACCCTCCAATGATACGGAAAACGTGAAGAGCAAATGCCTCTATAATATTTTTGTTTCCCTAATGGAATCAAGGATTCATCCTAATCTTGCAGAAGGTGCTATGTACACGCCTCACCCAGCTCCAGTTTCCCTTAACGTTGGTCCCTTTACACGACCGTGGTACCTTTGTCACAACTAAGCAACCAGGCTGGGTGCACAGGGCTTTGTCACCCTCTAGAAATGGATGAAGTTCTTTGGTTTGCTAGGACTCGTGATCCTGGTGCTTTTAATGTCACCAACATGTTTTTTAAAGGGGGACGTTTATGAACCGTTTGAGGAAAGTTGAGACACTGAGCAGGAAATCCTTCTAGTTCCTTCAATCCTGCGGCCACCCGCCCCTTTCTGGACAGGAGTTGCAACACTTCCTGAAGTTAATTTGTGTGCATTCGCGTTCTAAGAAATTCAATACTCCTCTGGCTCCTGCAAAACGGCGATCTGTCGTCCACAGGCCTAGTCAATTAAACAGGGCCGAAAAGGACACAACGACAAAAGGAAAGATTCGTTTGAAAAGTGCAAAGGTATCACACTTCTCTCCTTTTCACTTGGCATTGGCGCAGAGCAGTGAATGGCTCCGCGTTTGGTTTTGTCTGTGAGAGAAAGCACAAGCCAGATGTTCTCCATCGTGCGTCCCTTTATTGCCACCGAGGTTCAAAGTCGGCACGAGAAGCAAGTTCTATTTGACTCGAAGTTTAAGCGCCGCAGGCCCCCTTCATTTGTACCAGAATAAATATCAGTTCCCTGGTTTTGGAAGTTTTGAAGGAAACTTTTTACTTTGGTGTAATTTTAGATTGACAGAGGAGTTCCAAAGACAGTCGAGAATTCCCACAGAAACCCCCAACCGGTTCCAGTTCCCCCAGTGGTGCTCACTTACGTTACCTGTGGTACACTCGTCAAAACTCAGAAGCCGACACCGACATGTTGCTCTTAACTAAACTCTGGACTTCACTGGGATCTGACCAGTGTTTCTCTGCATTTCTGCTACCCGTCCCAGGACCCTGCCTTGGTTTTGCTTCTGTGTGATACCTCTGTTGTCACAAGATGTT
Source organism: Macrotus californicus (assembly GCA_007922815.1). Classification (NCBI taxonomy): domain Eukaryota; kingdom Metazoa; phylum Chordata; class Mammalia; order Chiroptera; family Phyllostomidae; genus Macrotus; species Macrotus californicus. Next base: position 97,867 of record VMDR010000014.1, read on the forward strand.
TTATGATCATTTCAGTAAATAATATTTCTTTAAAGAGTTGGATTTACTCAAGTTGAACCTTCCTGATACATACATACTCTGAAGCTTTGACTCCAAAATAACGACCCCAGAATTCTTTCCCCCTTTGGAGAAGTGGCCTTGCCTTTAGCTGATGCTGTGAGTCGGTTTTGTTTTTTTTTTTTTTTTTTTTGCATGACCTGGCTCAAAAAAGACTGGTTTTCCTGAGAATGGCCTAGAAATTCTCAAAGAAAAAAAGGAAGAAAGAAAGAGAGAAAGAAGGAAAGAAATCCTCTTTGACTTATGGCTGACTGTGTACATTGGATGCACGTGTGGGGAAAGACAGCAAACTGTACTTTTTCTGTTCTTTCACAATTTTTTTTTCATGAAAACAGCTGGGATGTATGTGGTGCTAAGAGCCTGTTGGGTAAAATACAGACCAAACTCTGGTTTGGTGAGTAAAGGGGATGTGAGAAGAAAAAAGCTTTAGGAGCAGAGGGGGAAGTAGAATCTAAGAACACTGGGACAGAGGTCATCCCTCTTTCATTTCCAGAACCTGTAAGATGGATCATTACATCCTGGTGACTAAGGTCTTGGCTTCTGAAATAGTCAGATGGACGGGGGGTAGGGTTTTTAGCTCTAAAACATACTAGTGAAGTGACCTAGGACAAGTTACTTAATCTCTCTGAGCCTCAGTTTCCTTGTCAGTAAAATGAGAAGCACGTGTTGAGCAGGAGCGTGTATTTAACGCAGCATGGGTCACCATGAAAGCACATGATACACGTTACGTATCATTACCACCAAAAGCAGTTTCCCTTAAGGCCATCGAACCTTCCCAGACTCTTTCTAGTCCACTGTTAATCTCATCTTTTCTTCCATCTTTGGTAACCAAGAAGTTTGACAGGTCCTAAAAGCCTGAGTGAAACACCAGAGTGTCCAAGTCTTTAAAATATCTCTACGTATAAAATTTAATGACCGATTCCAAGCAAGGATGGGGGTCTGTGAAGCAGGAAGGATATTATAATGATGGACACCAGGCGAGTTTTCCCCAGTGGCTCCCTCCCCCAGCTTTGACCCATGGGCGGGACAGCCCTGGCCACAGGCTGCCAGTGATCTGCTGTGTTACCGTGACCTGGAATAGCATTCCCAGCAGAGGGCCGCAAACATTTGCTAAGCACACAAACCCGTGAGCGTACTGTGAGATTCCAGGGGCGGAGTTGGGATTGCACCATCCCTGGGTGTTGGTGGCCTGTGGGAGCCGCTCTACACACAACCAGTGTGTGAGGCTGTGCGTGTGTGGGGGAAGTCAGGACCTGCAATTTTAACATGGGACCTTGTTGGTTTGTACAAAACACATTCATTTTCCACTTGAAAACGAGTTGTATTTTCCAGCACATACTTTCAGGACTATAGAATTTTTAAAAAGATTTTATTAATTTGTTTTTAGAGACAGGGAAAGAGAAGGAGAAAGAGAGAGGGAGAGAAACATCAACGTGTGGTTGTCTCTCAGGTGCCCCCAACCAGGGACCTGGCCCACAACCCAGGCATGTGCCCTGACTGGGAATCAAACTAGCAACCCCTCGGTTCGCAAGTCAGCACTCAATGAGCCATACCAGCCAGGGCAGAATTATAGAATTTTTTATGGTCCTTAGGAGCCACAGTAGGTGTCCAAATATACTTATCTGTATCTGCAGCAATCTGTAGCATCTAGGGGAGCTGAGAGATAGTAGACTGACCACTGAACTTGAGCCTGGTGGGGATTAACACTTGGCTCTGCTGGATGACCTGGAATAAACCATGAACCTCTTCAAGAGCTTCCTTTGTTACCATTGTTTGTTTTTATTAGAAGAGGCAGGAATGTGCATGAAAGCAACCTAGCAGAGAGAGCCTGGCACATGGGAAGGAGCTTATTTCATTTACTTCCAGACTCCAGAGCAAAGGCGGCCATCCCAGCCTGAGCTACCCAACTTCACTCTAGAAAGGTCACCTTGACATCTAAAGGAGGATGTTAGCAACAGGAACAACCTGTTCATGAACCTTGTGAGCCCTCCCTGCCCACGGACAGCCCCTGGGCACATGGGAACAGTCTCTGATGCCCACCTAGGGGGCTGCTCTGTGCAGACACAGGGGCAGCAGCTGAGGGAATGAATGCAGGTTCTTCAACGTCCTAGAAATACATATAGGAGGGGCAGGGGGTCCTTTAGATTCAACTTCCAGGTGACCAGGTGACTTTACAACTCAAAGGTTCTATACGACTGACTTTTCTTACCTTCTGGAACAGATAAAGGAGTCAAGAGCTGCCCTGCATATAGTTTTGGATGAGAATAAACATGTCTCAGTTGAAGTGTTTCTAATCAATGTCTGGAGAAGTCATATTTGTTCAGGTTTGTAGGAAGCGGATTGTCCAATTCTCGGTTTTACTTTAAAATTTTGGAGGGAAATTGAAAACAGAGTTTTCTAAAGGGACTCACCTAACCTTGATCAAGCACGTGTCCCACGTTCCCCCAGGTGCCAGCACAATTGGAGATGGGTCGGAGGAGAGAAGAGAACAATTTGCCTTTGTACTGACTTGAGGTTCTCTTGCCAAATCTCCAAACTTCGTCTGGTTGTGCTCAACCATTTGCATTCAAAGATTTTTTTAAGCTTGGTGTCCACATGCAATAAACCAGTACTTCCGGTATGGTGAACAGAACCACGGCCAGAAAAGCCTTGATTGGGGTCATTCATTCATCCTGCACTCTGTGCCTCCTTTATCTTGTTCTCGGGGGAGTAGAATCTAGGCGAGTAGAATCTAGGCGAGAACAGAGATAAGTAAATAATTCTGATGCAATATAACTGTAACCAGCCCTTAGTGGCAGTACCGGAGGAGGAGCCAGGGCCTAACCCTCCAGGGCCATCCGGGAAGGCTTCATAAAGGGGGTGATTTCATGTGGGCCATGAAGGATAAATAGGAGTGTTCACAGCATTTAGCTTTTCTTTTCCCCTTGCCCCCTCTCCCTGCTAGAGAAGCTAGATACCACCTGGCCCATGAGATAGAATCTCAGGAAAACAGTGACAGTTCACATCTGCTGCAGAAAAAGACCTGAAACTAACACAAAATATATATTCAATCTTTAACACCCACGACTATTCCCAGGACTAAGCGGCTAAGAAGATCCTTCTGGATTTCCGTATGTTTGTTGTAACTCTCCTGGAATATCCCTTCTCTCTTTCCCACTTTTATCCTCACCCCCCTTCAAGACCTCCTCATAATTTTTTTAACTAACACATTTTATTTAAAAATGGAGTCAGGAATATGAAAGAGGGAGGGGATTTCCCACCACACCCCACTCCCTTGTTTGGCTTTAATCGGTAAAAAGAGATAATTCTGTAGTCACCCCTCTCCTTCCCTGTTCTCCTCTCCCCAGAAGGGACTCCCGAGTGTCTGAGCTCGGGCCGTGTTGTACCCCTCCCTTGGATGGAAATCCAGGGCTCCTGAGATCTGAGGTTGTGCTCCCGGCCCCTCTCCTGCCTCGTCACTTTGCACAATGAGGTAGCTGACCTTTTCTACTTCATATTGTTTTTTCACTGCACTTCCCTTGGCTTGGCAACCATAAATCGACATTGTTTCCTCCTTGGCATTTCTTAAATGTGTCCTGCTTAAATTGAAAACTCAATACAGGAGAAAGGCCTTGTGGACCTTGAAATGTTGGGCTTGTCTTCTGGCCTCGGCTGCTGGCTCCACAGGTGCCACCAGTTCTCCTGGGAAAGAGCACACCTGATGAAATATGGCAGCCCAGACACCTCCCCTTCAGCAAGTGCCCTTGTTTGCATATCCTGGTTCAGGAACCGGAACGGCTTGTTGGGGATTGATCAGGGAGGTGAAGATACTCACTGAGTCTTGAGTTGAGCTGTATGTAGGTGAAGGCTTTCCTGAGAAAGACAAAATCTGCCCATCTCCTTTTACCGATTAAGATCTCCTTTGTTCAGGTTGTCCTTCGAAAATTCTTGGAATCTTTTATAGGAAGGAGCCAGGTGATAGGAAATCAGAGTAGCATAGAACATTGAGACTTGTTTTTGCCCTCCTTATTCCAAAGCTTCCTTCTGTTTTCGAGGAAACTGGCGTGAGGGTGTGTAAAAAAAGTCAGGGTTAGGAACAATAGCTAATGAGTACGGAATGTGTGCCGGGCACTGCGTGAAGGTATCGGCATCCATTCTCTCTTTTGTGCCTGCAACTGACTCCATGTCTCAGAGGAGGAGGATGAGACTCTGAAAGGTTAAGCCCAAGGTCATGCAACTAGTCAGTGGCGAACTGGAATTGAAACCCAGGCCCCTGCTTGCCCACTTGCCTGGAGGGCACACAGGCATGGAAAGGGCCTCAGGCCTGGTCCCCTGCTTTTAGGACCTGACACTTCTGAGACAACCCCCACTTCCAGTGATTTGCATTGTATTAGACAGAAACTAAAAACTCAAGTCAAGGTGTCTGAAACCAGTAAAAGAATGTTTCTTTCTATTAGTCTCTGTTCCCATTCCTCAGCTGGGGTTATAGACTGGTGGGGCAAGGGTGACATTTACTTTGCAAACAACAGACTGGGAGCCAGGCAGAGCCCACACCTCACTGAGTAAACAGCACCTGGAGGACCAAGCAGGGCATGCAAGGCCCCCAGTGAGGCCTTACTTTGAGAGGCAACCAGGAGAATGTGCCCATGGCCTGGGAGCTAGGAGCCTGGGGCTCCAGTCCTGGTACAGCCATTCTGAAAGTGGAGGAAACCAGTTTGATGATATCTGAGGTCCCATCTGGCTTGGGTGGCGCAGCACCGTGGCTAGGCAGGTGGAAGAGAGAACCCAGGTGATTAAGAGTGAGCTTTATCACCTGCAAACTCTGCGGTCTTAGACAAGTCTTTACATTCTCAGAGCCTTCATTTTCCTATCATTCATCCCTGAATAACAGTAGGACCCACCTCACAGGGTTGTCAAGAAATCAGACTGGCTCACTTGGTTAGAGCATCTTCCCACTACGCCAAGGTTGTGGTTCGATCCCCAGTCAGGGCACATACAGGAAGCAACCCTGAATGCATCAGTAAGTGGAACAACAAGTCAATGTTTCTCTCTCTTTCTCTCTCATCAGTTAAAAAGAAAGAAAGAAAGAAAGAAAGAAAGAGAGAGAGAGAGAGAGAGAGAGAAAGAAAGAAAGAAAGAAAGAAAGAAAGAGAGAGAGAGAGAGAAAGAAAGAAAGAAAGAAAGAAAGAAAGAAAGAAAGAAAGAAAGAAAGAAAGAAAGAAAGAAAGAAAGAAAGAAAGAAAGAAAGAAAGACAAAAATCTGCTTTGCTGCTTCAGGAACTTCTCTAGAGGCCCAGACACCACAAGGCTCATGGGAGAAGGAGGACTTTGTGGTCACACGTAGCACATTTTCAGTCCTGACTTTGACACCAATCAGCTGGATAACCTTGGGCAATTCACCTAACTTCTTTGAACAGTTTTCTCTCTTTGCATTGGTTAGTTTCATGGGTCAGCTTGGCTGAGCTATGGTACCCACTTATTCCATCAAACAACAATCTAGGTGTTTCCACGAAGGTATTTTGCTGATGCGGTTAACATCTATAGTCAGTTGACTTCCAGTAAAAAGATCATCCTTAAGTAAAGGCCTCATCCAATCAGGAAAAGGCTTTAAGAACCAGCAGGTTTCTCAGACGAAGAAAGGCCACCTGTGAACGGCAGTGTCGGCCCCTGCCAGCCCTCCTTACACATTTCCAGCTTGCCAGCCTCACAACCACATAAGCCAATTCCTTGAAATTATGTACATGAATATATATACATATTTACATATACATGTGTATATAAGTCATATACATATACAGGGTCCGGCAGAAGTAACGCCATTGGGTGTGGTTGGTAGGGTACATGAATGTCTCACACGAGATGGACAGCAAATGTGAACATCTCACCTAAAATGTCATGTGGTGTGCTTGAGTGTGAGGTTGTTATGTTACAGAATTACACGCTTGTGATTTTGTGGTCAAAGATTTTTATGTAATAAAAAAGGGCTGTTATTTGTGCCAGACCCTGTATATGAAATATCCTCCTGGTTCTATTTCTCTGAAACTAGGCAAGAAGACACACTACCTTCCTTTCTCTTTGCTGCCCACCCCAGGCCTCATCTGCCTTCTGGTCCTCTCAGTGCCTGAACACCTAGTCAGGAAAGCACAGGCCTGGGACCTGGGAAGGACCCTAGTCCACTGTCCTCTACACATGGCTGAGGGTACTCAGACAGAGGAGCCAAGCGATTGGTCCCAAGTCTCAAAGACTATCTTGGAGACGTCATGGTCAGCACTTGGGGCTGCCTTCTAAGGTCAGCACCAGGGCGGGGCAAGAGAAGCACTGACCTCTGGCACAAATCTCAAGGGAGTGCTCCAAAATTCAGTGATCAACATAAATAATATTTTGATGCGACATTTGAAAAAATCTAACGCAAAAAATCCATGATGAACAAAGCACCCCCTTTTTATTTTTTTAAAAGATTTTATTTATTTATTTTTAGAGAAAGAAGGGAAAGGAGGGAGATAAACATCAGTGTGCGTTGATCAGTTGCCTCTCGCACGCCCCCAGCAGGGGACTGGGCCCACAACCCAGGCATGTGCCCTGACAGGGAATCAAACCGGTGACCTTTCAGTTCACAGGTGGGAGCCCAATCCTCTGAGCCACACCAGTCAGGGCAAAGTGCTGCCTTTTTAAACAAAGAAGGATCATTACTGATGGTTTTTCTTTTGCTGCAGGCTCTCACGGGGAGGACTCGGCACTATGGCCCTGTGTTTACTGGGGTCTCTGTCTTAGACATGGCATCACACGCTACCTGTAGCGTTCACCATCGTCATGAGCTGTGGTTTCCTCTGACCTTTGAGACCTCACATAGGTGGCCAACTGTCCTGGAGTGCCCTGGGACTGCAAGGGTTTCCCAGGATGTGGGAATTTCAGTGCTTAAATCAGGATAGGCACAGGATGGTTGGTCACCCTATCAGAGAAAGAAGGGACTGGATCTAAGTACCTTTGTGCCCCCTAGGGACTTAACAGCACTCAGTAATTATTATTGACTAAATCTGCCCTTTTTGGGAGAGCACCGGGCAAGCACTCAGTACACCTGTAATCAATTGCTTATCTGAGGCACAGAAAGGCTAAAAGTGTCTTGGCCAGGGCCCATTGGCAAATCCCGGGTGCTCCAGTGCCAGGCCTGCTGCTGCTCATCCATGACCATCCCCAAGATTCATGAGGTATTATGGGTCTACCTAGTGTAAACCAGTAGAGACACATTTGCCTAAAAGCTGCCCGGGAAGCTATGTGCTCCATTTATGTATTTATTTTTAGTAGATACTCTAGCTTTGGAAACTTTCTATGCCTTAGACACAAATGGTCATTTTGCTTCTAGGACCATTACGTGGTGCCTTCAGCTGGAAACAGACCTGGGAACATTCTAGGCAGGCTGCTACCTAGACTAGCCGTCAGCCAGGTCAGACTCTTCCCGGCTTTGGGCCTAAGTTTCTTCAATTACGAAACGAAAGTTCTGAGCCCCCTGTTCTGGAAGACAGCAGGGTGCCTCTCTGACCTTCAGTTCCCTCCTCTGTGACGTTGGCATCACGACAGCTTATACGGTAACTGTGAGGATCCAGTGGGGTGATATGTGGAAACCACCTTGCACAGCCCCTTGTGGGAGGTGATTTATTTCGTTTCCTTCTCTCTGGTTTTTCTATGAGTCAAAAAGGCAGTGATTTTATAATTCCACTTTTACAATCAGTAGCACAGACACTTTATGCATTCAATCATTTACTCATGCCAAAACTTCTTATTGTAAACCTACTATGTGCTAAGCATCGCAGTAAGTACTAGGTGTTAAGGATATGGTGATGAGCAAGAACCTTATTAGAAAACATCAGAAATTATCTGGAAGTCCCCTGTCATGCAGAGAAAGATCTAGCAAAAAGACCAATGATAGAACGCACCTAGAAGTCCAAAAACATTCCTATTATGACATTTCAAAGGAATTCTGAGTAGATGCTGCTGAGCAGGTGGTCACAGTTCTCCCCAGTGGCTGCTGTTCTTGTATTTAAAACACCTGCTGCTGTTTCCAGGATCCTAACATTTACTTTGGTCTTTATGTCAATGCCTTTTGTAGAGAGAACAGCTGCGGGGCTTTTTTCTTTCAACGTTGACACGGAGTTGTGCTTTGTCGATAAGAAAATAAATACCACTTGCGTAGATAGCACCAGATCCGACTTCCAGACTGGCTGGAGCTGGAGGCTTCTGCGTAGGATGAAAAGTGGGCTTTATCTTGTTGCTGTTAGGAATGTAGTCCTCCTGGCTTGATCACCCAGCCTTACCTCCTGTTTTTTTCCTCCTCCTGCTTTCCCTTGTGTGGGGCTCTCTTAAAGAATTCCTCTCTAGTTGTGCCAGTTGAGAACTGATGAACCATAAAAGTAAAGGTTAGGTAGAACACAGATTCATGGTTGCCAGGTGTGGAAGGTAGGGTGGTCCTGGAGACGTCCTGCTTATCAGGGACAGGTTCTCTTTTGGGGGTTGGTGATGAGGATGAGAACCAGATGGAGATGGGTGATTTCACAACATTGTGACTATACTAAAGGCCACTGAATGGTGGAACTTTAAAATGATGAACTTTAAAATATGAATGTCACCGCGATCAAAAACAAAACAAAATATTCTGTGAAGTTGAGAAGCCAGATACAAAAGGGTATGACCTGTGTGGACGTATTTATCTGCAGCTCGAGAACAGGCTCATCTAAGATGATAGCAATCAGAACTGTGGTTGCGGTAGGGGCCGGAAGGAGGCACAAGGGAACCTTCTGGGGTGATGGAAATAGTGTACATCTTGTTTGGGGCAATTGCTACAGTGTATATAATTGTCAAAAAATGTGAATTGTACAGTAAGATCTGTGCATCTTATTGATGTTAATTATACCTCATTAGAAAGTTAAAATTAAAAAAAAATTAAAGGTAAAGGTGGTTATCCTAGAAAAAAAGGCAGAGGATGTGGCAATACTTAATTTGACAAGGTTCCCTGGAGTCGAATCAACCATTTTTAAATGTGTTGCCCTGAAGAATCGTTTTCTGCTGTTTCTCAGCTGGTTTTGTGAATACAATTTTTGGAGGGGGGGAGGTTGCATTATTATGTATGGGCATGTGGCTTTTGTTCATAATTTTGTTTTGGAGAACTTTATGGTCTTTGAGCTACAAGAGACTCAGTTGGTTGGGTGTGGTCCCACAAAGTGAAAGATGTTGGGTGTGATTCCTGGTGAGGGCACATGCCTAGGTTGTGGGTTCAGTCCCCAGTGGGGGCGTGTACGAGAGGCAGCAAATCAATGTTTCTCTCTGACATCAATGTTTATCTCCCTCCCTTTCTATGCCTGTTTCTCCCTTCCCTTCTTTCTCTTGGAAAAAAAAATTTCCGAGCTGTGTCAATAGATAGTGAGAAGGCAGCTGTCTGCACCCCAGGAGGAGAGCTCTCCCGGGAAACCACATTAGCCAGAACCTTGATCTGGGACTCCTAGCCTCCAGAATGTGAGAAAATCATTTCTGTTGCTTAAGTCACCACGTCTGTGGTATCTGTCATGGTAGCCCAAGCTGATTAATACAAAGATTGTCCCAAATATTGTATTGTTTATCTAAAATTCAAATTTAACTAGTCATGCTGCATTTTTATTTGCTAGATCTGGCAATCCTGTGCCTGAAGCATTATAGAAAGGCTTGCCACCGTTAAGAGCTAAAATAAAATAATATATCATGAAAAGTAAATGGACTGATTCCCTAGAAACCTCACCTGTGGAGCTAAATTTAGAGTCTGGAAAAGTAGAATGTGAGAGGTCCCAAATTTAGGGACCTTAGGCATAGCAGGAGATGGAAATAAGACTCAGAACTAAGAACAAAGGCATTAACTGAATGTGCGTGATAAATGGTTAGATTTCCAGGCCTTTTTCTCGCTCCTACTCCCAGAAAGTTTATCCCCAATGAGGACACTAAAGGTTCTTCTTTAGAGAGACTTACCTGTTTCAGGTAAATGACCCACACACTGTCATTTTGGGGGTCCTCAAGTGAGAAAGATGTTTTCCCCTTGGTCAGGTTACGGGGAAAACCAGTGGTCCCCAAGCCCCTCCCACAAATACTGCAGCTTCAATCAGGTTTTCTAGCTTCCTCATTCTTAACTGCGAGTTGGTGGCCAAGGACCCCCAGACATTTGAGGAAAATCTTCCTTATGAAAGACTGAAGGCAAAACGAAAACGAAAAGGGACCTGAGAAAACAGAAGCAATGCAGGGAGCATGAGAAAACAGAACAATAATAAACAAATGCTCCCAGACCTGCAGTTATATTACCCTCAGGGAGACTGAGAAAATATCGCATCCACGAAACCCTAACAGGATGCTCTAAAAAAGGCCAAAAGAGCTGCTGATATTAAGAAGTATGATCATTAAAATTAAAAAATAAAATAAAAAAGTTTGCCCTAGGAAATAGAACAAAAAAAACCAAAGAGATGGACAATAGGAGAAAACAAAAAATGGGCAAATTGGTGGCTCGCCCCAGGAGGTCCAACATCCAACTAATAGACACCTCAGTAGGAATGAACAGAGAAAGTAGACAGGAGGGAATCGTCAGAGAGATTTTAAAAATGTTCTCAGAGCTAGTGGCCATAAATCTCTATTTTAGAAGTGTTTTCTGACCTCCTGGCACAGAGGATGAAGAGAGTCACACAAAAGCATCGCTATATTTACAAACCCAGGGGTAAAGAGAGAATACTAAAGTTCCAGAAAGAAAAACAAGCGTAGACAATAGATGGGGAGTCATAATGGATAGCATTTAAATCTTGAAGTCACAGGCAATGTCTTCAAACTTTGAAAAAAATAATTATTTTCACCTTCGACTTCTCGACCCAAACCAAACCACTGATCAAATGTCAGGATGGAAGACAGAATTTCTTTAAACATCCAAGAACTCAAAAAATGTATCTTGCCATCCCACAGAATGAGAGGAAAATTTTACAAATCTGTATCTGAATAGGGACTTGGTCTTAGAATCCATAAACTGTTACAATTCAGTAAAAAGACAAGTAGCCCAATTAAAAGTGGGTAAAGGATCTCAGTAGACATTTCTCCAAAGGAGATACACAAATGGCCAAAAAGCCCCTGAGAAGGTGCTCAACATCATCAGTCATCAGGGCAGCGCAGACCAAAACCGCACTGCGGTTCTGCTTCTCACCCCCGAGGGTGGTTCCATGAAAAGGACAGACAGTAAAAAGTGCTGATGAGGACGCAGAGAAATTCAAACCAACGCTCACACACGGCTGACAGACGTGTAAAACCGCGCAGCTGCCTTGGAAAACAGTCCGCCAGCTCCTCACAATGTGAAACACAGGGTTACTCTAGGATGCAGCAATGCCTCTGGTAAGCATGTACCCAAGAGAGGTGAAAACATGTCTACACAAGAACCTGTACATGAATCGTCATAGCAGCATTATATATAAATAGCCAAAAGGTGGAGTCAGTCCGAGTGTCCATCAGTAGATGAAGGGGTGAACACAACGGACTTTAAGAGGAAGGAAATTCTGACACACGCTACAACATGGGTGCACCTTGAGGACATGATGTGAAGTGAAACAAGCCAGTTATGAAAAGACAACTACTGTGTGATTCCAACGGTATGCGGTTCCTAGAGTAGTCAAATTCATAGAGAAAGTAGAATGATGATTGCCAGGGGATGGGGAAAGGGAGAACTGGGCGTCGTTTAATGGTATGGCGTTTCACCTCCACAGGATGAAGAGTTTTAGAGATTCCATGCAAAACAAGGTGAATATAATTAACACTACTAAACTGTACACATAAAAATGGTTAAGCCCTGGCTGGTGTGGCACAGTGGAGGGAGCGCTAGATTGTGAACCAAAGGGTCGCCGGTTCAATTCCCAGTCAGGGCACATGCCTCGGTTGCAGGCCAGGTCCCCAGTAGGGGGTGCTCAAGAGACAACCACACATTGATGTTTCTCTCCCTCTTGTTCTTCCTCCCTTCCCCTCTAAAAAAAATAAAATCTTTAAAAATAAAATGGTTAAGATGGTAAACTTTATGTTATGTATACTTTACTACAATTAAACATTTTAAATAAATAAATGAAGTGTAGATTCATGCTACAACACGAATGGATCTTGGAAACTTTATGCTAAGTGAAAAAAGCCAGTTACAAAGGACCATATATGGTATGATTCCATTTTTATGGAAACGTCTATAACAGGCACATCAATAGGGACAGAAAGTAGATTAGTGGTTGCCTAGGGCAGGGGGTCTGGTGAGAGGCATTTGGGGTAGTGGCTAAGGGGTATGGAGTTTCTTTTAGGGGTGATGATTGTGGTGATGGTTTCATAACACTGTGAATGTACTAAAAACCATTGAATTTTAAACTTTAACTGCATTAATCATACGATATGTGAATTATTTCCAAATTAAGCTGTTTAAAATGTACATTGCCTATATTTAGGGAACTAAATGCCAGATGTGTTTAGGAAAATAAGGGAATATCCCATGAAAGAGGAAGTCTGGGGGTCCAGGAAATGGGGGCCCCCACACAGGAGAAGGTGAAGAGAATCTGAGGGAAGGCTGTGCCGTTGGCCGTGAGAACAAGCTGTCTGCGCTGGAGCTGGAGGGCTCCAGATGTGGATAAAAAAAGATCTATAGAAGTATTTGCTTAAAAAAAAAAAGCAATAGGTACATAGAAAAGAAATAAAAACATGGCCATAGTTAAGTACAGGAAAAGAAAAATTAATCATCATTTACTATGTGCCTCAGCTGTGAATAATAATCCCATAATCATAATGATCCCCATGAATAAACAATGGGGACACAAAATATGTACGGAGAATGAGGGAACGTGGAGTGATTGTAAAAAGAGCGTTAATTCCTCATCTGGAAGCCCATTAATGAAATCAAAGGTTGACAATTAAGAACAATGTAAGGTTATCATCCAGGAAGAGGAAGACCAAGAGCAGAGAAGTCGCTGCTGAGGGGTAAGACTGGTGAGCAGGGAGAGTGGGGCGGGGTGCAGACGCCTAGATTTTGTAGTAAGCCTTTCGCATCTGCCTTGACTAAAACCAAAACAAACTATAAGCACATGTGACTGAAAATATAGTTTTTAAAAGGGAAGCCTGGAAACAGAATGACCAAATCGCATGCCTATTAAACTCTTTGGCACGCCTATTTCCTCTTCAAATAAACGGGCTAATTTAGAGCTCAGAGTATCTAGAGGGAGGGGGAGGAGAGATTTGGGAGACAGTTGTCCCAGGCAGGGAACAGACTCCTCTACCTTCCCTGCTGTGTCTAATTCCCGGGGCTAGTCTCTTTTCTTGCTGCCCTTTGCCATTTGAAGCTATAGATTCCAGGGTCCAGGCAGGGGCATCCCCCAGAATGCTCTTGCCCTTGGACCCCTGAATCTCTGGGAATCTTTTTGGCACTGCTTCCTGAACTTTCTTGCCCGCCTCGCTTCTGCTCAGATGCCCAGCCTTGGCCTCCCATTTCACCCTTGCCCAACACCCACTTTCCTTAACTGGACACTTGGGACTTCCCCTGGTTTTCCTCATCTAGGGCTCAGACAACACTTCCTCTGTCATCCACACCCCACACCCGCAGCTGCAGGGCACCCACACCCAGCCCAGCTCCCCAAACTTGGCCTCGGTAGGATGCAGGATCCACCCGTGTGACCAAGAGGGAAAGCCACCCTGAGAAATTTGTCACATCTCTGTCATCTCAGGCTCCTCACTGGTAACGTGGGAGAAATTATTCACATTATGAAAATTCAAGAAATACAGCGTTTAGAACTGTGACTGGCGCACAGTAGGCCTGCAGAAGTTATTAGCCAAAGAAACACTGATGTAGAGTATCAAGTAATGCCCACGAACAGCAGCACACAGCTGGTGTAGTGTGTGTGCAAGGAAGCAGGAGTCAGGGAAGACTTCCAGAAGGCCGAGCTAATGGTTTCAGATTTCAATAGTTCTTAAGGGGGTGGGGAGCTGCCACGCTGTGTCCACAACTGGATGGTCTTCTACACCCATTCCTGGGGCCCTGATGTGTTTTGACCACACCCAGAGACATGGACACTCGCCATCTTTAAAGTGTAAAACAAAAGACTATATCCATCCAGGATTCCTCTTCCTAGTTCCCCTCCCTTCCATTTCAGAGCACTCCCAGCAGCTCCGAGCTTTCTCCGGCCACCCCTCAACTGTGCTGAAAGACTTTGGGCTTTACTTTCTCCAGGACCAACTGCCCGTGTTCTGTGTCTTCCTGACACTCCACCTATCTAACAATATTTCCCTTGGGAAACGCCCACTCGCTGTGCACTTCCTTGACTTCACAATTCTTTGTTTTAAAAATTGATTTGAGACAGAGAAAGAGAGAGTTCACAATTCTTTTTAAAAAATTTGATTTGAGAGAGAGAGAGACAGAGAGAGAGAGAGAAATATGAGACAGAAACATTAACTAGTTGCCTCCCACACGCGCCCTGACCAGGTTGAACCTGCAGCCTTTTGGTGTATGGGGTGACGCTCCAACCGGCTGAGCCACCCGATCATGGTGACTTCCTGATTCTGTTATTTCATCTTTTCATTTCACCAGCAAAAAAAAAAAAAGAAAGAAAGAGAAAGACCTAAGTAAAATGATCGTGACTATATTTAACTTTTGGAGGGACTTGATCTTGTTTGTTTTAAGGGCCACTGCTTGAGGGCTGGAAATATTGGAATTACATTAAGCTATCCGACTTGGGGTTTGCTTTCCATGGGAATCTGGTATTTGACTGATCCCAGACTTTCAGAATTCACAGCTCAAAAAGATTTGAAAAAAGGCAGGGATGGGGTTGTCTCACAATAGGAACAATCATTCATTACCACTCAAAAGAGTAGGAAAAACATGATCTCAGAATATAGGATGGCCTTTCAAATTTAGTACACTAAGATTTTTTTTAATGCCCTACACTGTGCTTATTTTTCTCATTTCTTTGCTCTTCTGTGGTTTGGCCGGCAGAAACAACCAGGCTAAGAGCTTAAAGACGAGCTGCACCGCCATCTAGTGGTCCATTGTTCTCACTGCCCACGCAAGGGTTCTATTCCACAGTTCCCCAAAATGGTTAACTCACACCCCAGATCACCCACACAAAGATCACCCTTTGCCATTTTGTGGAACTTCTGAAATTTACTTTACAAAAGTTCCTACAACCTTGGGCTTAAAAAGGCTGCCTCCTTATAAATCTGAAGATTGAGTTTCCAGTCATTGAATGAGGGTTTTGAGCGCTGTTGCCTGAGTTTCACGGGCTTGGGGTCCAATTTGCAGTTTGGGTGACTTCGGGGCCTGTTACTTGAACTTTCTGATCCTCGGTTTCTTTTTATGAGTGGAGATAATAACAGAGGGCAGAATTGTTCTTAAGATAGAGAAAAGCATGCATGTCATGCTTTTGCCACTCCGCTGTGGATGTGTCCAATGCTTAGGGAAAGATGAGACAGACGGGAGACAGAAACCCACCCAGACAGGCCCAAGTGCAAGGCTTCCTATGAGAAGCCTGAGCAGTGTCTCAAAAACTCTTTCACTTCCTCTCAATAATGTTTTATGTTGCTGGTTGGGTTTCTTTACTAGAGATCTGTACAACTTTTTATATTAATTTCTAGATATTTTGGATGCTATTGTGCATGGTGCTTTTTACTATGTCATTCTATAATTGTTACTTGTGTGGAGAAGTACATTTTTAGATTGACCTTGTGTCCAGCAAGCCTGCTAAATTAACTTTTTCATTCTAATAATTTATTGTTAGACTTATTTGGGCTTTCATGTCTCTATTGAATAATAGTAGTTTTACCTCCTTCTGTCCAAAACTTATGTCTTCATTCCTGCCTTATTGCATTGTCTAAGGCCGGTGGGACAATGGTGAGCGTCTGTGACGCATGCAGACACCTTATCTCATTCCCTGCCTCAGAAAGACAGCTTTCGAATTTACCATTAAGTATATTTGCAAAGGGTTTTTAGTGGGGCAGATTTAATGAGATCTCTTCTGCTCTCTAGACTTTTCAAAACAGTGACTCCTCTGTGTATGTAACAGCTGAGATGTACACTTCCAACTCCTAACCGTGCCTATGTCAGGACGGGGGTGTGGGGAGCGGTGGGATGACATTATGGGAAACTTGTGCTTTCTAAGCTATAAATTACTTTAGCATCTGGATAATTCACAGTGAACGCAGATTTCTTTTGACATCATAAAAAAAATAAAGCCAAAGGACAATTTAATTAAACCAGTGTGACATAACAAACATTAAATAGTAAAGTCAATTATTCTCAGATGAGCCCTGGCTGGTGTAGCTCAGTGGATTGAGCACCGGTCTGTGAACTGAAGGGTCACTGGTTGGATTCCCAGTCAGGGCACACGCCTGGGTTGTGGGCCAGGTCCCCAGTAGGGGGCGCATGAGAGGCAACCACACACTGAAGTTTCTCTCCCTCTCTTTCTCCCTCCTTTCCCCTCTCTAAAAATAAACAAATAAAATCTTTAAAACAAATTATTCTCAGATGAGACTGTGTCAAGACATATCCAAGGGCATATTTGTAGGACATATTTGTCACCAGTCTGTTCCCATCATCGTATCCTGAGCCTCTGCTCAGACTACGTCTTTCTAAACCACACTGCATTGCGGTGATAGAGACTGGGGCTCTGTGCTGGATGCTCTCCCGGCCCTGCCCAGGTCCTGTTTATCAGGCCCGTGCGCCCATTTCCCAGCTGCTCTGGGTGTTGGCTGCTAAAAGCTCCTGGCTCCATTCTTCTCTGGCGGCTTCTCTTAGCTAATGGGAGCCACCCTGCCAGGAGATGCTTGGGACGTTACACACACAGCCCGGGTGGCTCACGGCCAATGGCTGACTAATTGGGTGGGGTTTAAAGCCCTGGCCTCCAGGCAGGACAAACTCTGCGGTGTAAAAAGTGCCTCCAGAGTTCCCCGTGGGATGGGGCCGCGGTAAGACCTCTCTTGAAAGCCCATATTTGTTTGGCTTCTTCCCGACTCTGTCCAGCTTCCCTCACTTCCTTACAGATTTCTGCTGAGAGCCCTCCCTCGAGAAATCACTTGCACAAGAACACCCGCCTGCCTCCGTCTCTGCTTCTAGCAAGCCCGACTTAACGCCTCTAGGAGTGGGCACCCGTCATCCATCTGAGATTTGGGGAGGGTACGCACAGTTAGGCAGCCAGGGAAGAGTTAGGGGTGATGGTGTCAGGGGCTCCCCAGGAGGGGTACCCTTAGAGCAAGAGGAAGAAGCACGTCTGGAAGGGAAATGATGCTGTCTGTTCAACTCCAAAGCCTGGATCTGGGAGTGTGACTTTCTACCACTCTGCCTAGAGAGTTTCTAGGTTTAAATGGAAACTTTTCTCAAAACCATTAAGAGGCATCTTCCTTAATTGGTGCAGCTTCTAAGGTGCTACAAGACTTTGGCCTTGCTGGGCTCCCATACCCAGTCCTAAACCCATCCCTGTGGACATGGGGATGAGTGTCCTGATTGGCCAGTGGGGTCACAAGCCCAGCTAGGTGACAGTGGTAGAGGGTCCAAGCATTGTAAATGAGAGCCTTCCCTGGCCCATGGGAGGTGGGTAAGGGTAGGTAGACGAGGGGGGGAAACCATAGCTGCCACAGGCTATGAGAGCCATATAGCTAGCCTCCTCAGCTAGGAGGGCTCCCGTGTGAACTCATGCCAGCTGGAACCAGAGGGGCATGGTGGTGCTCACAAACTCTGTTCACCCAAAATTCTGCCTCTGACTTGGGGGCACCTATGGACCAATGAGTTGTGAGCTGGGCCAGAGCGTTTAATTGCTGACGTGAAACCTTTCAGGACTTTATTTCCTTCTGTTATGGCAACCAGAAATATTAAAAATGGGGGCCACTTTGGTATCATCCTGGCATTTAAAGGGAAGTGACATGGAGCAAAGTACCAGCAAACATGTAATGGATATGTAGCCTGAGACTGCAATGAACTTCGTTACCAGACACTGAGGTTTGGGGGCTGTTTGTTACTGCAGCATAACCTAGCCTGTCTTGTCTAACGCAAGCACTGAATTTGAGCGGCAATACTGTACTAGGAAGAGGTCCTCTGGATGATCCAGAATATCTTTGTATTAAGTTGTTTACATTATTGAAATAAAATACTAGAATAATCAAAAACATAATGATGTTGTGGGTATGTTGAAAATGTCCTCATTCTTAGAGGATGTATTTTGAAGTGTTCAAGAATAAAAGGTTTTCTTATCAACCAGTTATTTTAAAATGGCCCAGCAAAAGTGAAACAGAGAGATAGGGCAGAAGGTTCATCATTTGCAATTCTAAATAAAAGCTGTATACATTGTTATTTCCACTTTTCTATAGGTTTGATATTGATATATTAAAAATTAAGATAGAGAGCTGAGGGAGCCCCAAGAATATGTCATTACCTCCTGGTTTGAGAAGCAGTTCTAGCCAGTGGGACACACAAAAGATTTTTAGTACAGAAGGGACAGGATCAGATTTTTGATCCAGAAGATCGGGAAGGAAACAGTCTGGGCGAGCTTGTGGCTGTGATTTAGGCAAGAGTGGTGGTGGGACAGGAGGAGGCAATGGGTTTGGAACACCTTTGGGGAGCAGAGTGGATAGGGCTGGGTGACAGCTTGTGAGTGGTAGAGCTGGGAGTCAGTCGCCTCCCTCTAAAGTCCATTCCTGTGCTGTTCAATATGGTGGCCACAGCCACACATGGCTGTATAAATTCAATTAATAACAAGGGAAGAAAATCAAAATGCTAGTTCCTCAGTCACACTCGCCACATTGCAAGCACCCAGTAGCCATCCATACCTGGCTACTGGCCTAGTACTGATAGTGCAAATGTAGCACATTTGCACCATCACAGGCCTCTACTGGACTGTGCTGGTCTATGCCTTTCTTACTCCGTATTACTGCTCCCCCCCGCCTACTCTCGAATGGATCAGACACGGTTCCCTGTCCTCGAGGAGCTCACAGACAACCAGATAAACGAAGGACTTGAATTCATCCAGTGTAGATCTTGTTGAGGGACTTGGAAAGATGTGGGGTGCTTTCTGTGGGAGTTCAGAGGAGGAACCAAGTATTTCTGGGAGAAAGCAGCACTAGTGGGACCTTGCAGATGAGAGGACAGGGAGGGGCAGTGGGGAGCAGCTGAGCCTGAGGGTGCAGCTTCTTTCCCTGTTTCCCTGAGAGGAAGTTTGCAGATGGTCGCTTACCTCTCCGTCAGCTCTCTCCAAGTTGATCTATGGGGTCATATCATCCTGATCAAAATCTTTTTTTTTAAAGATTTCATTTATTTTATTGTTTGGACAGGGGAAGGGAGAGAGAAACAGAGGGAGAGACACATCAATGTGTGGTTGCCTCTCACGTGCCCCCCACTGGGGACCTGGCTCGAAACCCAGGCATGTGCCCTGACTGGGAATTGAACATGTGACCCTTTTGCTTCGGGTGCTTAACCAGTAAGCCATACCAGCCAGGGCCCAATCAAAGTCTTGTGTGTGTGTGTGTGTGTGTGTGTGTGTGTGTGTGTGTGTAAATTGACAAGCCTCTTCTAAAGTTCATATGGTATAGACAGACACCAGGATAGTGATTACCAGAGGGAATGGGGAGTGGGGGAGTTCGAAGACACTCAGAGGTAATAAAGGAGGGTAAATGGTGACGGAAGGAGACTTGACTTGGGTGGTGAACACACAATACAACATACAGATGATGTGTTATAGCATTGTACACCTGAAGATGATATACTTTATTAACCAATGTCACTCCAGTAAATTCAGTAAAACATAATAAACGTATATAGAAATGCAAAAGACCGATAATAGCCAGAGTAATATCAAAGAAGAACAAAGCTGGAAGACCTACGCTACCAGCCTTCAAGGCTTTCTGACAAGCTAGACAATGGGGTGACATACAAGGGGAGCCAACAGACCAACAGGTAGACCATGGGGTCTAGAAACAGCCCCTCTCATAGGTGGTCACCAGATTCGTACCAAGGGTGACACTGCAGTGAAGTGGAGAAAGGATGGTCTTCAATGAGCGATATGGATGAGTTTAGTTTCTGAATGGAAGAAAATGAACCTGGACCCATACATCACACCATACACAAAAATTAATTAAAATGAACTATTGACTTAAATTTGAGACAAATCAAGCATTCAGATGAAAGCATAGAAGAATATTTCATGATCTGTGGATAGGCAAAGCAATTTTTAAATAGGAAATAAAAAGCGCTAACTATAGCCCTGGCTGGTGTGGCTCAGTGGATTGAGCATGCGCCTGTGAACTGAAAGGTCATTGATTTGATTCCCAGTCAGGGCATATGCCTGGATTTTTGGGCCAGGTCCCTGGTTGGAGGTGTGACATTCCTCTCTCACATTGATGTGTCTCTTCCTCTCTTTCTCCCTCCCTTCCCATCTTTCTGAAAATAAATGAATGAAATCTTTTACAACAAGCACTAACTATAGAAAATTGATGAATTGGATGTCATTAAAATTAAGATTTTCACTCATCAAAAGATAACATTAAGAGTAAAAAGATAAGACACAGAAAGACAATATATGTGATGAAGCCTCATATTCAGAATACATAAAATACTCTTACAAATCAATATGAAATGACAGGCAACCCAATATTTTTTATTGTGGTAAAATTCATATAACAAAATTTACCACTGCAAATCTTAAGGTGCACCATTCAGTGGCTTTAAGTATACCCACAATGCTGTGCTACCAGCACCTCTATCTAATTTCAGAACTTTCTTGTCACCCCAGCAAGAAACTGTGTACCCATGCTCCCTTCCCCCCATTCTATGGAAACCACTGATTTTTTGTCTTTATGCATCTTCCTATTCTGGATATCAGATGTAAATGGAATCACACAGCGTGTGGCCTTTTGGGTCTGGCTTCTTTCACTTAGCATAATGTTTTCAAGGTTCATTCATGTTTTATTTCATTCCTTCTATGAATTCCATTGTATGGTACGCCACATTTTGTTTATCCATTCATCAGCTAATAAATATCGGGTTGTTTCCATACTTTGACTATGGTTAACAGAGTTGCTATAAACATTTGCATACAAGTATTTGTGTCAATACAAATGTGGATGTATCTTTGCAGTTCTTTGGGGAATACGCCTGGGAGTAGGTTGCTGGGTCGTAGGGATTTCTATGTTTAACTTCCCGAGGATCCATCAGGCCATTTTCCCGTGGCCAACCATTACATATTCTCACCAGCAATGTACATGAGTTCCAATTTCTCTGCATTCTTAATACTTATTTTCCTTTTTTAACAAAAGCCATCCTAGTGGTTGTAAAGGGGTATCTCACTGTGGTTCTAATTTGCATTTCCCTGGTGACTAATGACATTGAACATCCTTTCACACATTTGTCGGCCATTTGTGTATCTTCTATGAAGAAATGTCCATTCAAGTCCTTTTCTCATTTGTAAGTAGGTTTCCTTTTGTCGTGGAGCTGTGGGAGTTTTTCTTATATTCCGGATCCTGGACCCTTATATGTGCTTTGCAAATATTTCCTCCTATTCTGTGGGTAAATAACCCCATTTTTTTAATTTAAATAACCCAATTTTTTAAATGGGCAAAAGACTTGCACAGATATTTCACAGGAAAATAATATCAAAATGACCAATAAACATACAGAGAAGTGCTCAACATCTTTTTTTCTCATGAGAGAAATGTGAGTTACAACTACAAAGGTGTATCACGACATACTCACCAGAATGGCTAAAATTTAAAGACTGACAGACATATTAGGTGTTGGAGAGGAGCGATGGGTATTTTCTTATTTTGTTGGTGGAAACAGGTATTGAAATCACCACTCTGACAAGATATTGTCAGTAGTTACTAAACCTGAACACATGTGTACTCTACGACCTAGCAACTCTACTTCTGGGCATCTACCCAACAGAACTGACAGCTTTGTCTAAAAAAAAAATAAAATTAAAAAAAAAAAGCATGTTAAGAATGTTCTTTGCAAGCTTTATTCGTAATAGCCTCAAACTGGAAACAACCCAAATGTCCATCAACATGGTATAGGATTCCACTATCATGAAGTTCAAGAACATACCAAATGAATCCATGCTGATGGAAGTCGTAATAATGGTTACCCTTAGATGGATACAGACTGGCGTCGGGCACCAGGGAGCGTGCTGGGGTTCTAGAAATGTTTCATATCTCGATCTGGGTGGGTGATGCCTGAGTGTGATACATGTAAAAATTCCTTGAGCTGCACACTAGCACCTTGTCAGAGAGGCTCTCCCACACCAGTTTAGTGGACGCAGCCTGTCACCCACTACCCCCTGAAGCCCTGGCCTTGCCTTATTTCTCCTCATAGGAGTTATGACAACTCTGCCATCTTAGTCAGCTTAGTCAGCTTGCACGGCCAAAACACACCACCATAAACTGGGATATTTATTTTCTGACAGTTCTGGAGGTCAGGAAGTCCAAGATCAGGGCTCTCTTCCTGGCTTACAGCAGCTGCCTTCTCACTGTGCGTTCACATGACCTCTTTGTATACATGTAGGCAGAGAGAGCAAGCGAGTGCCCTCAGTGTCTTAGCACACTAACCCTATCGAACCAGTCTCCCATGCCCTTATGACCTCATTTGACCGTAATTACTACCTTATAGACCCTATAGACAGTCACACTGGGGCTTAGAGCTTTAACTTTCAGCCCACAACACCAGCACGCCCAGTGTTCAGTTATTGACTTACCCTCCAGCTCCCCACCTAGACTTTAGTCTCCTGAGGGCAGGGACTCTGTTTCAGCCACTTTGGCTTCTCCGGCATCAATAACAGCTCCTGGCACAGAGGAGGTGCTCCATGAGTATTGTTGAATGAATACTAGAAGGAGGATGGGGTAGTGGTCATACCGGCCAAGTGCTGCTACGCCCAGTGTCTGGCACAAGGGAATAGCATGACAGATGGCAAAGCCATCATTAATGTCATTGCCAGTTCTTAATCCTCAGGGTACTCCATACATTTCCAAAGCTTCTGCCATCAAATAACTGACATTCTAAAAGAAGAAAGAGTTTTATTTTAAAAAAATATTTTATTTATTTATTCTTAGAGGAAAGGAGGGAGAGAGGGAGAGAAACATCGAGGTACCAGAGATGCATCGATCAGTTGCCTTTCTCACACCACCAGCTGGGGCACCTGACCCACAGCTCAGGCATGTGCCCTGACTGAGAATCGAACCTGCGACCCTTCAGTTTGCAGGCCATTGACCCACATCAGCCAGGGCGAAGAAAGACTTTTTATATGCACTTTGCTGTGTGTTTTATAGCATGTACTATGTTGGGTCCTAGCTTCTTTAAATAAAATTATCTCTTGAGTTTGTCACTCGGCGGTAAATGACCTGCATACGGAGTCGACGTTTAGGACTTTGTTTTAGTCCTGAGTTCACCACTAAGTTGCCGTGTGTCCCAGTGATCCCCTTTCCCTCTGTGGACCTTGCCCTCCTCAACTTCCTCACTAATCCGGTGGGATTAGTGTCCTTGTAAGAACTTGAAATAAAGGGTTTTGATTGAATTAAGATGTCTGATGTCAATTCTTTGCAGCTGGAAAGTGTTACTACTCGCCTAGGGTGTTGTTCTTCCTTCCAGCACTAGGGGGCAATCAGAACATTAGGACGCAGTCTGCTGTTAGGGCTCCCACTATTTCATAAAGGGGTGGATATGTTCTCTGCTTTGGTTCCCCGACCCCTTTCAAAATGTTAAGCCCACACATTCGAGCTTTCTACCCAGCTGGTTAGATGCTCAAACTTCCACCCAAGGGACTAGGGGTGGATAACCCATGAAATCTTGGATCCATCACTCACGTCTCTGTCATGGATTACGTATGTGGTTGGGGAAATAAATTGCCTGTGAATGACAAACAGACACTCAGAAGGAGGAAAACTGAAGTGTAGATGGAGATTTTGTTTGGGAGAAAGCAATTTAGTGATACTGTCTTGCTGTGATGTCCAGAAGAGCACAGGCTGGGATGGTCCATCGAGGCTGTCCCTAGAGAGGGAGAGCCAGTCTGAACAAGACCTGCAAATGAAGTCCCAGCTTGCCAATGACACGCTGGATAACCATGGACACGTGACTTCACATCTGAGTACCAGCTTCCACCTATGAAACGAGAAGCACAGGCCTATGCATGCACAGCAAACATATGTCCCACGTGCCTTCCCACCACCTTTGCAACATGGCGGGCATCTCTCGCCAGCCCCAGCAGCCGTCCTCACTGAGCCCTGCCACACACAGCCTTGGAATCTTTTTCAACACCACAGCTGGTAAGAGTCGGCCCATGAGAAGAAACCTTTTTGTTCTCTCTTGTTAACCTTAAATTATTTCTAAAAATACTTCCAGTGTCAGCAGTCTACGTAATGGGGTTTGAATAGCAGAGATCTCTCTGGTGTTGACCGGTCAGGCTGGTTCTGGGTGGTTTGGAGTCAACACTTCGGTGACTTTGTACATCGGGTAGAGACAGAAAAGTTTCCTGCTTTCCATGGGTATAGTGCTTAGCAAGGGTTGAAGAATGTGATGCATTAGTCCACTGGCTTAGCAAAAAGGCATTCCTTGTGCAGAGGTGTTGGTGAGCACATTGCAAAGCAATTAAGAGGCAGGAGAACATGTACTCAACTTAGCCCTTGACCTTCAGAACTTTGCTTGGAATTTTCAGGTCCAGGTACAGCATATGGCTACATTTAGGCACAAAGATCAGGTTCTTCTATGTAAATTTGGAAGCAACTCAAGCTTCATTCCTGGAAGATATCTCCATTGTATGATTTAGCCACCACCGATTTAAAAATGGGTATCAATAAACATGTCCTATTATTAGTATTACTGGGATAGAAGACAGAAGACCTGGGACAATTGTATCTTATTCTACGTATCTCAGGTTGTGAGGGTCAAACGAGATCTTGTATCTGAAAGAACGTTGCAAAAGGCAATACACCATACAACTCCAAGGGAACATGGTAAACATTTTTGTACGGACCCCCTGGGACGTATTTTTCACCTTGAACTCATCAAGGAACTCAAGATTTCTGAGCTCTCGTGCATTGCTGGCAGAAATGCAAATCAGGGCAACTTTCCAGAGGTCTGTTTGGGCAACGTGAACCAAAGGTCTTAAAAATGCACACGCCACGCATGCAGCACGTTGATTAAGATGAAAAAGGCATATCATAACAAACGTCGTTAAGGATGTGGGACGACTGGAACTTTCGTATGCTGCTGGCAGGAGCAATGACTGAGAAAACCACTTTGGAAAACCGGCATTGTTTATTGAAGTTGACAAAATACACACACCCTGTGGCCTAACAGCTCCACTCCTGGGTAGTCGCTCAACAGAAACATGTACCCACGTGCAACAAAGGACGTGTGCTGGCGTGGCCACGGCAGCGCTCTTCGCAACAGTAAACACGATGCACGGCCCCAGATCCCATCAGCAGTAGAAGAGGTAAATAAACTGGGGTACATTTGCACTATAGGGTTCTATCCAGCAGCGTGAATGAAGGAACGAACGTTTGTGACCACTGCAGGATGCATCTCATAAACGTAATGGTGAATTAAAAGTGCCAAAAGACTACATGCCATATAATTCCATTTATAGTAAGTTCAAAAACAGACAACACTCATTTGTTGTGATCAAAGTCAGGATACTGGTTACTTTTTTTTTTTAAGATTTTATTTATTTTTATACAGAGGGGAAGGGAGGGAGAGAAATATCAATATGTGGTTGTCTCTCACGTGGCCCCCAACTGGGGACCTGGACTGCAACCCGGGCACATGCCCTGACTGGGAATCGAACCAGTGACCCTGTGGTTCACAGCCCATGCTCAATCCCCTGAGCTACACCAGCCAGGACAGGATACTGGTTACTTTTAAAGGGAAGGTGTCAGGGCTGGAGCACGTGTTAGGAGGGCTTCCTGGGGGCAGGGTAACATTCTGTTTCTTGGTCTGGTAGCTGGCTCCCCAAATGCGTTCACTTTGTAAAGATTCATCAAGGTGTACACTGATAATTTTTGCACGTCTCTCCAAGTATGTTAACCTTCAATAAAAGCTTTACTAGATAATGTGCATGCCCTGGCATAGAAACTTTACTTTTAAGAGCTTATTGTTTAATAAATAATATATTTTAAGCAATTATTGGTGGCAATTAGCTTAGATTTGGTAGTGTGTCACTCTGCTAGAGTGTTTTTTTAAAAAATATAGTCACTACAGTTTTATTAGAATTTACATGATATATATTTTTCCATTCTTTTACTTTTTTGGTAAATTTTTTGAAAATTTATTTATGTTTTTAGAGAGGGGAAGGGAGGCAGAAAGAGAGAGAAACACCAATTTATGGTAGCCTCTCGTGAGTCTCCTACTGGACACCCCCAGGCATGTGCCCTGACTGGGAATCGAACCAGCAACCCTTTGGTTCACAGGCCAGCGCGCAACCACTGAGCCACACCAGCCAGGGCATAAGTTTTTTATTGCAATAAAATATACATAACATAAAATTGATCATCCTAACCATTTTTAATTGTACAGTTCAATGGCGTTATAAGTACATGCGGATGTTGTGCAGCTAGCACCACTATTTCCAGATATTCTTCTTCATCTCACACAAAACTCTGCACCCATTAAACAATAGGGCCCCAAGCCCCTGGTAACTACTATTCTACTTTCTGTCTCTGTGAATTCCCCGATTGTAGGTGCTTCCGACAAGTGAAATAACGTACTTGTCCTTTTGCGTCTGGCTTATTTCCTTTAACACAATGTTTTCAAGTTCATCCGGATTGTAGCATGTATTGAATTCATTCCTTTTTATAGCTGACTAATATCCCATGGTATGTGTAACCACATTTTGTTTATCTGTTCATCTGTTGGTCAACATTTGGGTTGTTCCTACCTTTTGGTTATTGTGAATGAGGCTGCCATGAACGTTGGTGCACAAGTCCCTGATTTCGGTTCTCTTGGGTAAATACCTGGAAGTGGAATGGCTGGATAATACAGTAAACTTATGTTTAACTCTTTGAGGAACGGCCACTGTTTTCTGTAGCAGCTGCACCATTTAACGTTCCTACGAGGAATGTTATAAGGGTTCCAATTTCTCTGCGTTCTCACCAATTGTTCATTAATAATTCTATCATGGCTCTCCCAGTGGGTGTGAAGTGGCATCTCCTTGTGGTTTTGATTTGCGTTTCTGGTGACCTAATATTTATATACCTTCTTTGGTACTGACTTTTTTTAAAGTGTAAAATACTTGACAAACCAAAGATACGAAGGATCACATAATAAATACCTGTGTCCCCACCACATGGCTTAAGAAATAAAACATCCCTAAACTGCAGACTCTCCTCTGTGCCCTTCCCACTCTCTTCTTCTCCCCCAAGTGAACCCTATCCCAAACTTGGTATTTATTATTCCCATGGGGTTTTTTGGGGGTAACTTTATTACATCTCTATATATACACCTTAAGAAGGGGTATTGTTTTGCATGTCTGTACAGCTGACTTCAATGAACTCATACAGTGTGCATGTTCCTCTTCACCTTCTATTTAACATTTATGAATCAACCAAGTTGATGCATGTATCTGTCATTCATGCACTTTTCCTGCTCTGTGCTCTTTTATGGTGAATGTGCCTCAGCTATTCATTCTCTTGTGAATGATCATTGTCTTCCCAATTTTTTTTTTTTGCCATTGCAAACAACGTTCTCTGAACACTTTTGTACCCACCTGTCTTTGTGCACATGAACAAGATTCTTTGCAGATATTTGCATGTAGGAGTGTGACTGAGAGGTTACTGGGGGTGTGCATCTTCAGCTTTACCAAGTACTATGAAATGGCTCTTCACACCCACAGTGCCTACTGTTACACTCTCCCAGCAGTGTGAGTTGCTGTGGCTCCACAGCATTATCAGCGCTGGTATTATCAGACATTAATTGTTGCCAATCTGATGGCTGGGAAATGAATCTCATTGTAGTTTGAATTTGCTCTTCCCTGTTTGTAAGTGAATTTCTTCACATGCTTATTGGCCACTCAGATTGCCTGTTCTATGGCTTTCTTGATGATGTTTTGCCTACTTTTCTATTGGGTGCTTATCTTCATCCTATTTATTTATAGATGCTCTCTGTCTTCCCGATCCTGATCTCTGGTTGATTACATATTGCAAAAATCTTCCCATCTGTGCTTTGCATTTGTGTTCTCCCTTTTGAACGGTGTCTTTTGTTTAACAGAAGATTTAAAGTTTGATCCCCCTCTCTTTTCCTTTATGGTATGACTTGTGTAAGAAACTCCTCCTGCACCAAAGTCAAAACAATATTTGCCTTTTGAAGTTCTGCGTTTCAAGTTAAGGTATTTAGTCTTCTTGGAATTGATTTTTGGGTATGTTATGATGCAGGGAGCCCCTCCCCCACTTTTTTCTACATGGATAACAAGTTGTCTGTTCACCAGATGTTCAATAATCAATGACAATTGACTGTCATTCCTCTACTTAAAGCCCTTTGTTTCATGGGTCTCCAGTGCCATGAAGAGAAGCCCTGATCTTGCCTCAGTCTACTAGATATTGCACAAACTACCCCACCCCCGTGTCCCCAACCTCACCTCTCACCGTTCTCCTGTGCTCCAGCCACATTGATCAGGCCCTGTATTACCAATAGCCTTCACTGGTTTTGTTCTTACTACTGGGCATGCTCGTGTTCTCCTGGTCTCAGTTAGTACCAGCCGTAGGGGTTGAATGATGGTTCCCTCAAAACATATATCTATCCAGTCATTGTAAATGTGATTTTATTTGGAAAACATGTTTTTGCAAATGAAATTATGTTAAGGACCTCAAGATGAGATCATCCTGGATTCCCCAGTAGACCCTAAATGCAATGGCACATCCTCATGAGAGACAGAAGACAGAAAGACACACGGAGAGAAGAAGGCCATGTGAAGATGGAGGCAGAGACTGGAGTGGCTGATGCAGCCACAAGCCAATGAACTCTGGCAGCCACCAGAAGCTGGGAGAATCAAGGAAGGATCCTTCCCTAGAGTTTTTGGAGGGAATGTGGCCCTGGTGACAACTTGATTTCAGGCTTTTGACCTCCAGAACCATGAGAGAATATATGTCTGTTAGTTTAAGCCACCAAGTTTGTGGCAATTTGTCACGGTAGTCCTAGGTGACTAATACAAGCAGGAAGCTGGAGTGGGGAGCCAGAAAAGCTGATGGACAGGAAACCGAGACCGGAGGGCAGAGAAGATGATGTGGATGGCAGGATGAAGCATGTCCAAATCGGGAACTGAGCAGTTTTTGTACCAATAAGCAAGTCCACTCCCCCAGGTCTGAGAGGGGGAACAGTACCCAGGAAGAAGGTGTAAATGACAACCACAGTGGAAGGGTCTTTGGCTCCCAGTGTCCTCAGTGGAATAAATGAATCTCCTCCAGACACCTTGAGATACTTCATCTAAAGAGAGAAGCAGGAAGGACCCAGGGAGGCCTAAGGAGCACCAGGCAGTGAGGGCCAGAGAAAGGCAGCTTAATGGCAAAGAGAAGCTAAGGGCTAGCCAGAACATGGCTAGAAGGTGGGTAAGGTCAAGGGGGCAATGGTGCAGAGGTAGATGCCAGCAGGCTAAAGGACAATTCCGGGAGGGGGCAGTGGGAGGGTTTCCTGTGGCTTTGGATTTCTTTGATCCCTGAGCCATTTTGGCAGAGACAGAGCCTTAGGTACCAACGGGGTCATGTCCGTTTAAACAGAATTAAACACTGAAGGTAAATCATTAACTCACTGGAGAAACAAACAGGAGTGTAGGGCATATCTTCAGCACCAGGACTTGGGAACCACATGGAAGTTAAGAAGTCTTGCTTATCAGGAGTGGCTGCCACTCAAGTTCCCGTTAGTGCACGCATTTGCTGAGCACTTTCTGTAGGCAAATCACAGTGCCAGGCATAGTGGGCACAGAAATAGACATTCAGAACCTGTCCTCAGCTCAGAACTGGGGGAGTCAGAGCCAATAGCCAGCATGGGTGCCCATGTGCCAGTTACCACTCCCTCCTTGGCCTATTCATCATCTCATGTAATCCTCATGCCACTCTCTGGAGTGGGGCAAGCATTGCCCACATTTCACAGAGCAGGAAACCCAAGTCCAAGCAGAGAACTTGCCCTGGCCACACAGCTTGTCAGTGGCCAAAGAAACGACACAGAACTGGTTTTCTCATAAAGAAGAATGAATTGTTAGGGTTTAGGGTATGTTTAGTAACCTCAGGTCGGTAAGCATAACTTGGCTTCCTAAAAGACAGGGGCCAGGACCAGCACAGGCATCAGGAGCCAAGGTGGCTACTGTCCCCTTCTCTCTCTTTTTCTGGGACTACATAATACTTCTTGCCAAGCACATGTTATACTCTCCTTCATTTGGGAGTGAAGAGCAAGGGCTCTGGCATAGAGTCAGGTCCAGCTGGGCCTCATCATATTATCTCTGTGACCCCAGGCAAGCCGCTTTCTCTCCACTCCCCCACCTATAAAATGGGAATACTGCAGTCCTCGTGTAGGTATCAAAGGAGAAAACATGTGCAAAGCCCCTGGCACGGTGCCTGATACGTAATAAATGCTCAATAAACAGGAGCTGCTGTTGTCACCTCACATGGCAGGAAGCGGCCTCCCCATCCTTTCTGGCTCCGGCACCACCCATCAGCTTAAGTAGCATCTCGGCTCTGCCCTCTTCAGCCAGAGGAGCAACTACAGCAAGGGAGAGAGGTGGGGTCCATTTGTTCAAACACAGTCTCAGGTGTGTGTGGACTAGTTTTAAGAAAAGCGGAGGTGAGAAGAAGCTGAGCAGACTAGTTAAAAATTTCAACTGCAAGGTCCTGTGATCAGAAAGCAGGGTGGCCAACCTTTCCAGGTTTCTGCCTCTAAGGGGTCCAGGTTTGAACTGCTTGCATATGGGGAGAAGGGAAGTCAGGCTGAGGGAGCAGCAGAATGAAGGCTTAGAGTGAGGTAGCTGCTGATGTATGGGCTGCAGGAGGTGCAGAAGGGGCGGGAAGGATGCTTTGAGACCCAATCGGGAAAAGCCTTGAATGTCAGGACTTTATTTTGGCATAGACCGAAAAGCCATTCATTCATTTAACAAATACCGATTGTGTGCCAATTCTATGTAGGCCATTTTGCCCAGAATTACCGACCTCAGAGAAAAACATAGTTCTTTTCCTCAAGGAGTTAAATGGTCTAGAAGGGTGAAACAGACACACAAATAGATGAACATTGTGCAACAAGATCCACATTTTAAAAGGGATCCGCTTAAGATGTGACAGAAATGAGAGAGGAACATCTCTCTACCCAGGCGTAGGAGCCAGGCAAGGAGGAGAAAGC
Organism: Macrotus californicus; assembly: GCA_007922815.1. Classification (NCBI taxonomy): domain Eukaryota; kingdom Metazoa; phylum Chordata; class Mammalia; order Chiroptera; family Phyllostomidae; genus Macrotus; species Macrotus californicus. The sequence continues at coordinate 129,242 of VMDR010000014.1, forward strand.
ACCACATCTACTTTTGTTGTCATGGGTTCTGCCAGCCCAGCATCCATTTCACCTTTCCTAAGGAGAAACAGTCACCAGCCAATCTTAGTCCATCTGATTGGAAGGGACTGATCCATTTGCCCAGCTCCACAGAGGGGCAACTGAGCCAGGTCTAACCAATCAGCAGATTCCATCTCCCTGGCCACAGTGATGGATTCAGTGAGGTCTACTAAACCAGCAACGACCAATGAGAGTCAGCCCAGGACTTGGACTGGAGTCTAGAGGAAAGCTCCCTCTTCACTGGGAGTGTTGGCAGCACGGATGCTACGAGCTTGGAAGAGAGGGGCCTGCCTTGTAGAAACTGAGGGAAATGACATTGGAGAGGTAAGCAGAGTTGATAGCTAAAGAAAGAAACTATCTGATAACATCATTTTAAGCCCTTGGAATCTGCTTTGTCTGAAACTGAAATTATCCTTCGCTTGCAGTTACATGAATCATTAAATTTCCCTTTTTCCTTAAGGCAGTTTGAGTTTGATTTCTGTTACTGTGAGAGAAAGGATGTGTCTCTCCCATCCCAGACTTCCAATTTTCCTTTTTTCAAACAATTCTGATGAAAGTTTTTTCTGTACCCTGAGTGGGTTGGGGTGGGATGGGAAGGAGTGTCATTCATATACGTACAAGGAACACCTAACTATAAGATTCCTCATATCAGGACCCTGCCTTCACCCCTTCAGTTATGTACCATTTTGAACCCTTTGCTTTCTGCTTATATACTTCATTTACATCTATATATAGTCCTACAACTTTTATTTATTCAATTTAGTTGCTTTTAACTTCATAAAAGAATATCAGAATGAATATAATCTTTAGGGCTTTATTTTTCCACATAATATTATGTTCTAATATTCATCCATATTGCCATGAGTCATTGAAGTTCACTCATTTTGACTCATGTATAATATTTCATTGCATGAATCTATCAGACTTTATTCATTTCATTCTTCTCTTGATGAACATTTGGGCTATTTCCAAGTGTTTGCTCTTGTGAAGAGTGCTTCTTTTGAATTCTGGTCAAGATGGCGGCATAGGTAAAATGGCTCACCTCCTCACACAACCACATCAAAATAACAACTAAAATATAGAACAACTATCACTCAGGAACATCAGAAATCAAGTGGGATGGAAGTCTGAAACCTACAAAATTAAAGAAACCACATTCATCCAGACTGGTAGGAGAGGTGGAGATGTGGAATAGGCTGACCCCTCACCCACACGTGGTGGATAAAAATTTGGGAGGGATATCTCGGGAGCGAGGAGTCCCAGCCTCACCCCAGATCCCCACCTCAGGGTTCTAGTGCCAGGAAGATAAGTCCCTATAACTTCTAGCTGCAAAAACCAGTGGGGATTGAGTCAAAGCAGTTTCTCTTAAAGAACCCACCGTGGACTTACTCAGACTCACTCTGTCTGAGCTCTAGCACTAGGGTAGCAGCTGGAAAGGCACCAATGGCATACAGGGAGGAACTGAGGTGTCTGGCATCAAGGTGGGAGATGCGGGACAGCTTTCTCCCAGAGAGAAAGGAAGGCAGAGGCCACTGTCCCTTTTCTGAACCCACCCCACACAGAGCCAGCAGGTGGGTGTCATATCTGAGACTCCATCACCCAGGCTAACATTGTTTGCCCTGCCCTGGAGAACCCCTGAGACTTTGTTCCACTCAACATACAGGCCCATCCAAGGTATGAATCTTGGGTCATGATTAACAACTTCCTAAATGCTATCAATCAAGCAACAGCTAGCTTAGTAAGCCCTCGTACCTCTGGCTAAATGGCCCCATGTGTGGCACTAGCAGCAGCCAGCCTAGATTCATAGCTTGGCTTCGCCTGGGAATCTTCAAGCCTAGCACAAGTAGCAGCCACTCAGATTGCTTTATAGCTCATGCAGGGTGGCCACAGGGCAGAACACAGGTGGTGGCTTACCTTGGCCTGCACTACTGGGAAACTGCAGAGCCTGTGCACCCAGTGGACAGCTGCAGACCACATCAGAGCACCAACCACCCTGCCCCTGCACAGCTGATCCTCCACGGAAGGTGGATGTTGGTGGTCAGTGGTCATAGCCAATCCCTAAAGCTGACTGCCCTGGGTAAAACCCTCCCAGTGATCTGCCAACAGCAACCAAGGCTCAGCTACAAGAGGAGGGTGTACTCAGCCCACACAAGGAGCACACCTCAAATACTCAGCTTGGGTGATAGAGGAGGCTGTGCCACTGGACCCTCCAGGACACCTATTACATTAGGCCACACTACCAAGACATGGAGTCAAAGCAGCTCTACCTAATACATAGAAACAAACACAGGGAGGCTGCCAAAATGAGAAGACAAAGAAACATGGCTTAAATGAAAGAAGATCAAAACTCCAAAAAAAAGAACCAAACAAAATGGAGATAAACAATCTATCAGATGCAGAGTTCAAAACACTGGGTATAAGGATGCTCAAGGAACTTAGTGAGGACCTCAACAGCATAAAAAAGATCCAGTCAGAAACGAGGGATACACTAACTGACATAAAGAACAATTTATGGGGGCACAACTGTACAGTGGATGAAGGTGAGAATCAAATCAACAATTTGGATATATGGTAGCAAAAAACAACCAATCAGAACAAAAGAAGAAAAAATCCAAAAAAAATTAGGATAGTGTAAAGCAGCCTCTGGGACACCTTCAAGATGTCCAACATTCACATCATAGGGGTGCCAGAAGGAGAAGAGAAAGAACAAGAAATTGGAAATCTACTTGAAAAATTAATGAAAGAAAACTTCCCTCATTTGGTGAAGGAAATAGATATGCAAGTCCAGGAAGCACAGAGAGTCCCAAACAAGATGGATGCAAAGAGGCCCACTCCACAAGACACATCATAATGAAAATGCCAAAGGTTAAAGTTAAAGAGAGAATCTTAAAAGCAGCAAGAGAAAAGAAGTTAGTTTCCTACAGGGGAGTTCCCATAAGACTGTCAGCTGATTTCTCAAAAGAAACTTTGTAGGCTAGAAGGGATTGGCCAGAAATATTCAAAGTCATGAAAAGCAGGGACCTATGGCCAATATTGCTCTACCCAGAAAAGCTATTATTTAGAATCGAAGGTCAGATAAAGGGCTTCCCAGACAAGAAAAAGCTAAAAGAGTTCATCATCACCAAACTATTATTTTACGAAATGTAAAGGGACTTATTTAAGAAAAAGAAGATCAAAAGTATGAACAATAAAATGGCAATACATACATACTTATCAACAACTGAATCTAAGAAACTAAGCGAACAGGAACAGAGAAGAATCATAGACACGGAGAGCATTTTGATGGTTGCCAGATGGGAGATGAGTGTGTGGGAATGGGTGAAGAGGTGGGGGGTTAAGAAGTACAAACAGGTAGTTACAGAACAGCCACAGGCATGCAAAGCACAGTATAGGAAACGGAGTAGCCAAGAACTTACATACATGACCCATGGACATGAACAATGGTGGGGGGATTGCCTGAAGGAGTGGGGGGTGCTGTGTGGAGTGGGGCAAAGGGGGAAAATTGAGACAACTATAATAGCATAATCAATAAAATATAATTTTAAAAAAGTGCTTCTCTTAACCTATGGTACAAGTCTTATTGTAGTTATTTGTTAAGGTCCTAGCTTTAATTCTGAATGGTAAGATCATGGGTATTATTCCATTATTAAAAGTAGTTAACTAACTAACTAAATAAAAGCTTTCCACACGTGGACCAAGATGTGTATTCCATGACTAAACTAATTCTATAAACCTGAGGTTCAGAGGGAAAAATAAATTGGAAAAATACTATGTATGCTGTAATATACCTTGTGTGTTGTATGGAGCAATATGTCTTAGAACTCTTGCTATAGTAGCACATATAGGTTTACTTAATTTTTAAAAAGATTTTATTTATTTGATTTTAGAGACAGGGGAAGGGAGGGAGAAAGAGAGGGAGAGAAACATGAATGTACAAGAGAAACATGGATCTGTTTCTTCTTGCACACCCCCATGTGGGGACCTGGCCCACAACTCAGGCATGTGCCCTGACTGGGAATTGAACCCATGACCTCTTAGTTTGCAGGCCGGTGCTCAATCCACTGAGTCATACCAGCCAGGGCTAGGTCTATTTAATTTTTAACTGTTGCAGAATATCCTGTTAATGGACATGTGATTTAAATGTTTAAACATTTTATCATGGAAAATTTCAAGCGTATACAAAAGAGAATGGTACAATGGAGTCCCATGTGTCCAACACCCAGCTGCGGTAATTATCAACATGTGCTGGTCTTGTTTCATCTCTGCCTCCACCCACATGCTCTTCCCCTTTTCAGCTTCTGTCAACAGTGCTAAAATGAAGGTCCCTTGTAAATAAATCTTTTCAGGGAGGTGTAAAAGTATTTATAGAATAAATTTATATTAGTGGGCTTGTTTGAGCCAAAAGTGAAGAATTCTGAATTCTGATAGACTTTGCTCACCTGTCATCCGAAGGAGTTGCCCGGGTCCCACACTGCATTATCAGTCCTTAGGCATCTTTCAAACTTCATACTCATTATTGTTTCATTTCAGGTTCTTGCTTCTTGATTTTTCTTTTCTTTCTTCTATCTTACGTGGAAAGGTGGAAGATGCCCAGAGCAACGGAAAAAGTGAGAGCAGTAGGAGTAAGGCCACTCTCACAGCTGTTCTTGGAGAGGGATTGTTAACTCCTTGGGACCTGGAGGCTGTGGCTTCCAAGATCCTCAAGGCTCTGGCTGACCAGGACGGGAGAAGGTGGACTGCTGCCAGCCAGTGACCCCAAATACACACACACACACACACACACACACACACACACACACACACACACAAATAAAGCAAACTTGTGGTTCATCTTTCTTCCACATCACATCTGTGCCCAGTGTTTAATTGTTGCCAGATATCATCTGTGTACAAATGAGAAGGTAGAGGCGGTGGGGGAAGCTGTGCTGTATAATTTGTATTGATCTGTTAGTTTGTGGGCTTTAGGTCTTGATTTTCTCCCGTGTCAAACGAAAACAACAACTAAATTATGTGACCTTTAAGGTGTCTTTCAGCAATAAAATGTGAGGCTCTCTGAATTCCATGTCATATTTGAATATTACAGTTTTGTTGTTTTCCACATAATAACTTACTTCTTCTAAGTGTTCTCAAAATGAAATAAGAAACTCTAGTCTGAGCATTCATTGATTGATTCATTCACCTATTTACTTAATGTATTGCACATTCTTTTAGTTCTTTTGCTTTGGAATACTTTTTCATTTTTCTTGACTTGCAAAAATTTTGGGGGGTGGTGTATATACTAAAGATCTCAAGATGAAACTAGTGTTTGACTCAATTGCTTTGACCAAAATTTGGTTTTCTTGACTTACTTCCATCTCAGAGTTTCTCTGGTTTTATGGAGTGTGTGTGTGCGTGAGTGTATGCTTCCTAGTGTTGCTACAACAGTGATTGAAGTAGTTCAGCTTTATTGTGGTATTTGTCAGGAGTCTTTGTGATAGGGATGGATCCATGAGCTCAAAGAATACAGTAGTACATTCCTTCTTCTTGTTTGTCTCATTTCATTTTGTCTCTGCTTTTCTTTCTTCCCCTACAGCAGCACCATTTTCTATGTAGTTGGGGAAAATATCCATGAACAACTTAAATTCACATGATCCTTACAGAGATCCTATAGAATACAGACCTTCTCTCCTGCAGTTTTCAGTAGATGAAATTTTAGGAAAGTCTCCGATTGGTTTTGCTTTGGTCACATGCCTACCTCTAAACCAATCATTGTAGCAAGGGGAGTGGATTACTCCGACTGGCCATTCAATATCACATTCCCACCTATGAGGAGCTGAGCTCTGTGACAGAGAGCTGGCATGGGCCAGGAAGGGGATAGTTTCACTCACAAGGAAAGGATGCTGAGTCAACAATTCCTGTTTATTATCACCTCCCTGCAAAGTGATGTTGCTTTCCCCCAGTGAGAATGGAGTGTATGTACATTTCTACATCCTCACGCAACTCGCTGCTATTAACTCACCGCTGTGCTCAGCCAGTCTGTCCTATACAGTTGTACAAAAGCAAGTGATTGGTCATTATTTTCTTCTAGTATCTTCTCTCAGTTCTTTTTCTTATCTTCAAATAGAGGTATAATCGGTGTAAAAACAACCCGACTTATCTCTTTCAAAGCTCTACTGACCCCTTATCCACTATCAGCCTTTCTTGGTCAAATAGGCATGTGTTTACTTTTTTTTTTTAAAGATTCTATTTATTTATTTATTTAGACAGAGGGGAAGAATAGGGGAGAAAGAGAGGGAGAGAAACATCCATGCGTGGTTGCCTCTTACGCGCCCCCTACTGGGGAGCTGGCCTGCAACCCAGGCATGTGCCCTGATTAGGAATCGAACTGGCAACCCTTTGGTTCACAGGCCGCTGAGCCACACCAGCCATGGTAGATCTTGCAGCTTCTGTCTCTTTCTCCACCTTAACAGTTAGAAGTGATAGTTTTATGCCCTGATCCATTCAGAATCAGACTTCTTCTGTGTCTTTTGGCCCAAAAATGGCCTGTAGATGTATTCATTGGGCCCCACACAACAATACAAGTCCTTAAAACCTATTACAAACATTAAAAAACTAGGAGACACTACAAATGTACCTGAATTTTGGGTTCTTTTGAACAAATCAGAAGATCTATGAATCATGGGCCCATGTTCCCAAGAACAATAATGTGCTTATCGGCCCTCTGGACTAGCCGTGTGTTCCCAGGCCAACACTCCTAAGGGTGTTCCTGCCCGAGGCACCTGTGTCATTTACCATCTTACTTGCTAGTTATTTTTGCTTACACCTGGCCCACCTCACTCAGTCACATTCCCTGCCTGACCCCTGGAGCTTTGTTTGAGTTTGTGACTCCTGGTTGGGTGGCCATTGCAAAGCAGGGACAGGTTGAAGCAGAGTTTGAATGACTGATGAATCGGGCCCAGATTGGTCTCTGCCTCAAGGGTAAAGTAGACATAGATTGATGGTATACTTCAAAGGCGGAAGAGACACTTCTAAGAGTTTTGAAAGAACTGCTGCTACTTGTCTGTATTACATCTATTGTGCCTTTCAAGAGAATTATATATATTTAAATACAATAAATGAAAGTTTCCAGAAATAGATATAAATACCGTGGAAGAATGCTACCATGTCTTAAGTTTGAATCATCTTAAAGGAGCAAAATGAAATTCAACCTCTTAAAATCTTTTGTAAAACAGTTAAAGTATATTTTCGTCATCCTTTATGACTTCTCTAAACTGTCCCATTCAGCAACAAATATTTGCAGAAGAAAGGAAGGGGGAAAAGGAAGGAAACTACTTGAACACAGGGACTGGCTAATGCATGTTTTAAAAATTTAGTTTCTATTTGTAAATAATTAGAAGAAGTTGCACAAGTATTACAGAGGGGTCCTGTGTACCTATTCCATAGATTCCCCCAAGCTAACGTCCTTCATAACCACAGGCCAATTCCTTTTTGTTCCTTTTTGTTCCAGTGCCTCATAGTAGGTGTTCAATGTGTATTGAATGAGTATGCTTTTGTATAGAGAACTAATATTATCACCTGTTGATTTATTTAGCAGGTTAGTCTATTTATTTTATTTTACTACCTTTGAGTAGGTAACACATGCACATGGAGCAAATTCAACAGGTCCAAAGGGTACACAGCGAAAAGTAGGTCTCCCTCGGGGGTCTCTGTCCTTTCCCTACCTCCCAGTCACCCAGAGACAGCCATTTATTCATTTCTTATGCCCCCTTCCACATATAGTTAATGTTTGCAAACCTTCGCATACGTATTGTTTCCTTCCCGCCCCAACCCCATTGTAGCATTCCGTATGCACGTCTTTTTCACTTAGCAGTATGTATTGCAGACCATTCTGTATATGTTCATAGAGTGCTTCTTCATCCTTCTTAATGGCTATTTAATATGTGTGCCATCACATATTAAATGGCTGAGCCATAATTTATTTAATCTGCTAATGGTGGGCATTTAGGTTGTTTATTATTAAAGACAATACGGCACTGGATATCCATGTCTGTTTTTACTTAGTATAGATATACACACAGTCTCTAGGTACTAAAGCATATGTTTAATTTTTTTTGAAAGATTTTATTTATTTATTTTTAAGAGAGAAAGGAAGGGAGGGAGGAAGAGAGGGAGAGAAACATCAATGTGTGGTTGCCTCTCACACGCCCCCAACTGGGGACCTGGCCTGCAACCCAGGTATGTGCCCCAACTGGGAATCTAACCAGAGACCCTTTGGTTCTCAGGCTGGCACTCAATCCACTGAGCCATACCTGCCAGGGCTAAAGCATATGTTTATAGATTTGAAATCTCTGACCTTTTCTATTTGGTCCTATAAATGGAACTTTGATGGCAGAAAATTTCCTGAAGCTCTGTGTGGCTTTTGGCCTAAGTCAATGAGATCTGCCAAAGGCCTGGCAGTTTTAACTGATGCCGATGTACCTGTTGTTGGTTATTTTCATCGGAGTCTGATAAATAGGGAAAGGAACAAGATAAGTTCTACTCAAGATGGTCTGCTAGGGATGTGTCATGAAAGATAATGAAAGTGTATTACTTTTCTTCACTTGGTCCAGCTCACTTATCCAGTCCTTGCCTCTACCCAACGGGTCTTACCATTTTTTTGAAGTTCTTTTCCATCTCCTTTTACTGCCTGCCAGATTTTGGTGAAATTTCATTACTCAGTAAATACCTCCATTTCTAAACAGCTTTATATTGCTGAGAGATGAACCACATTACCTTTGTGTTGCTGGGCTGTATCTTACTAACCATATCTTTCTTGAAGCAGAGTTTTAGAAATTGAAACCTTTTTTTTTTTTGACCCTTATCTGGGTTTTCGCTGAAATCACTGAGGAAAAGATTGTTGTTCTCCACGTTCAGAATTTATTCTGGTCCCATGAAACCCAGTGTTCCTAAGCAGCTGTTGGTTAATAAGCTGCCCCAAATGCCTGCAAAATGGAGAGGGGACACGAGGATGAGCTTATTGCTAAGTCAGTTAGTCATTAATTCATGCAAAAATATTTCTGGAGTGTCTACTCTGGGCCAGGCAGCCTTGGCCTAGGTCAGTGAACAAGACAAGATCCCAGCCGTTCTAGAGTTTGTTCTCTGGCATGTATGTTTGTGGAACGTGGAGGGGACAAAAATAAATAAGCAAATTATTTAGTATGTAAGAAGGTAATAAATGCCACAGCAGGGGTGGGGGAGAGAGGGTGGATAGGGCAAGCTGAGGGAGGCTGGGAGTCAGGGACACGGTGTACATTGCCATTTTAAATAGAATAGCCTGGGTAGGCCTTGCTGAGGGGGTGATATTTGAACTAAGCTGAGGATCTCCTTACAAATTATTCTGCATCCATGTATGTGCACATGTTTGCATGAAAATACCACTAATGACTGAAATTTTTAACACCTATATTGAGGTATAGTTGACATACCAGTAAATTCACCCTTTCAAAGTATACAATCCAGTGGTTTTTAGTATGTTTACAGAGTTGTACGACCATCACCATTATCTAATTCCAGAACATTTTCATCACCCCCCCAAAAGAAACCCATTAGCGGTCACTACCCATCCCTGCTTCCCCCCACCCCCTTGGCAACCACTAATTTACTTTCTGTCTCTGTAGATTTGCCTATTCTGGACATTTTGTACAAATAGAATCATACACTACATGGAGCTTTGTGACTGGCTTCTTTCAGGGCATAATGCTTTCAAGGTTCATCAATGTGTCAGTACTTCATTTCTTGACAAATAATATTCCACTTTATGGATATACCACATTGGCTTATCCATTCATCAGTTGACGGTGACCTTGAATTTTAAATAGTGCAAAGTGTCATGGATGGGCTGCAGGAACTGGTCTCCCCAATAAGGGCTGCACTGTGCTGTCCAGGAGGGTACAGTTGTCAGGGCTGGTGTTGCCTGGTTTCAGTTAGCACCAGTTAGGCTTGGTTCTGGAAAAACTAAAAACCGCCCCCCCCCCCCCCCAGATCCCTGTTTTCCCAGGTACCTCCCTCCTTAGCAGAAGCTCAGGGTGGTACAAATGTGGCAACGCAGATCTGTGGGTTTTTAAAAAGTGTGTTGTCTATTTTGTATCTTGAAAATCTTTTTTTCTACTTTAAAATGTAACCTTGTTTACCCAAGACAAATTCTCAATTAGTTTCTTTCTTTCTTTCTTTCTTTCTTCCTTCCTTCCTTTTTTTCTCTTTTTCATATTTCGTGTATGGTAGCGAGTAGAAGTAGATCATCCTAATCACATATTTGCAAATATCTGAACAAAGCCATTCTGCTGGATGAAGAAAGACTCCACAGAGGAAGTGGGAATTGAAACTGAATTTTAAAGGGTTTCATTCTGATAGAGGACTAGATGAGGAAGGAAATGGCACGTTCCGAGAGGGGCAGGGAATTGAAAATTTATCTTCTGGTAACTGGGAACTCCTAGGCCCTGTAGCACATGTCTTCGGTACATTAATTTGGCAGCCATCAATCTGTGCGTAAAGGGTAATGTGTTGGAAGCCTCTGGCCTTCTGCTCAAGGCAAGACTCAGTTTCAGAACTTCTCCAGGGGAATGTTTGAGTTATAGTCTCCGAGGCTGCCTAAAAATGAACCTCATTAAAATCCAAATGGATAAATGGCTCCGCCCCACCCTGTTGAGATGAACTGTTTAAGTGACACCGGTGCAGGAACCTGACACGTGCTAGGATGGCCAAGGTGCAAACAGCCCCTGACCTCCAGGACCTTTCTCATTTGATCCTGGAGTTGGGGATGAGGGTGGAGGGCCAGGTGCGGGTGCCCCGCCCCCGGTAACTGTGGATTGTGGTGGGGGAGCCGGAAGGACAAGGCTCTCCTAACTACTGTACCGGACCAGGCGGCGTGGGGCCTCCAGAGGGGACGCACATTGCCAGCGAACAGGACGCAAACCCCATTCCCGCCTAACTCTGTCAACCACGAAGAGAAATGTTTGCCGCTGAAGGCCAAGCGCTGCAGGGGCGGAGCGGGGCCGAAGGGGCGGAGCGTGAACGTGGGGGCGGGGCGAGGGCGAGGGGGCGGGGTAGAGCCAGCAGGGCGGAGCGAGGACAATAGGCGGAGCAAGACAGTGGGCGGGGCGAGAACAATGGGGTGGAGTGCAGTTGGGGGGCGGAGCTGGGGAAATGGGGCGGAGCGCAGGCCGGGGCGGAGCGAGGGTGGGGGCGTGTCCAGCCATCGGGCCCCGCCCCCCGCCGCAGGCGCGCCCGCTCCGCCTTCCCGCTCCCCCGGGAGGCCGCGGCGGTCGAGCGCCGGGAGGGAGGGGAGAGCGGGTCACGACGCTGTTGGGGCGGGGATAACCCCTCACGTGGAGCAGATGAAAGGGCCGCGGCGCGACGGCCGGGGGAGCGGAGCTGAGCCTGCGACCCACAAAGCCGCTGCTGCCGCCGCCGCCGCCGCTGCCGCCGCCGCCGCTGCGATGGGGCTGTGAGGCGTCCGCCCGCATTCGGTCCTCCGCCGGCCCGCGACTATGCCCGGCCGCGCCCGCCCTCCGCGCCCTCCTGCCGCAGGACCATGAGGCCACGCTCGGGCGGGCGCCCAGGGGCCCCGGGCCGCCGCCGCCGCCGCCACCCCCGCGGCCCCCGCAGCCACCGCCTGCCGCCACCTCCGCCGCTGCCGCTGCTGCTCGGGCTGCTGCTGGCGGCCGCGGGGCCCGGCGCGGCGCGGGCCAAGGAGACGGCGTTCGTGGAGGTGGTGCTGTTCGAGTCGAGCCCGAGCGGAGACTACACCACCTACACCACCGGCCTCACGGGCCGCTTCTCGCGGGCCGGAGCCACGCTCAGCGCGGAGGGCGAGATCGTGCAGGTAGCTGCCCGTCGCTCGGGCCCCGCGCCACCGTCGCCACAAGATGGCTCCGGGGGCTGCGCCTGCCGACCCCGCCGCGGGCTGGTGGGCGGGAGGGGCGGCGAGGAGGCCAGCGGCATCCCTCCCTGGCGGGAGGGCGGGCGGGACGCGGCCTCCGGGGCGCCAAAGTTGGGGGCCAGCGCACGTGGGGGCTCGGCCTCCTGTGAGTCTGGGGGCAGTGAGGAGAACCTCGGGTCTGGGCACCCATGTTGGGGCGGCCCCCTTGGGCGGGTTGGGCATTTTGGTTGGCCTCAGGTGGAAGTCCCGGGAACTACCTGTTGAATGCCAACTTCGGAAAGATGAGTGATGAAGGATGGGGTGGCTCGTTTCAGGTAGCAGGCTTTGCTTTCCATCCTTGCATGTTCCTTTTGGGATCAGCCCGGTTTGTCTGAGGGGTAGTACGATCAGGTTCTTCCCTGGAACCTGCCGCCCGCCTCACCTGGGGGGCTGATCCTGTTCAGGACTCTGGACGAGCAGCAGCAGGCAGGGGGAGCTGGCCTAGGAGGAATGCCCTGGAGTGGTCGTGGAACGCAGTCCTCTCTGCGTGCCTCGGATACAGAGGGTGGGAGGGAGACTGCTTGCTTGCTCCAGGGCCAAAGACTTCTAAGGAGGGCCTGGGAATAGGGAGACAGGGTTGCTCGCTGACAGGGCCTTCACCTTGCTCCACGTGAAAGAGGTCTGCATTTCAAAGTAAGCTTGGTAGGGAGAGCTGAGCTCAAGCCTCCGCGGATGGTGGGTGAGCTGGGTAGAGATGCCTTCCTGCTTCCTTGGCTTTGATTTAATCAACTTGCTGGTGGACGGCCAGCGCACTTATGGTGGTTAATATGCATGCCTCGGATGGAGCGATTTGAAATGGTTGGCTTGTTTTTGAACCTTTTCGGGTGATGCGGATGGCTGCAGGGCCCAAGCTTTGGGCCTTCTGCACTTTACCATTGGGTAGGTTATGAATGAAGAGAAGGGGACTGTATGGAATGACTACGTAGCAGCCTCTTCCTTTCCCCCTCTCTGGTGCAGACTCAAAGCTCGGCGTGGAAGCACAGGGAGCTGTGCAGCTTGGCTCCTTAGAGGTGTGTCTTTACAAAGCTGGGGAGGCACCTCTGCGGGATGATTAATTAGCAGCGTTGTCTAACAGGGCTCTTATGCCTGTCTTAAACTTCTGTGGGGTAAATAGAAGGGGAAACACACGTAGTTTGAGTCCTGTGACTACATATGTTAAAGGATTTTGGACGTTTTTCTTTAATAATGTTATCGTTATGGTCTTTAATTTATAAGCTTTAGAGACGATGTTCTGCCGAATCTTCCTACACATTTCAGTCACAGCCTTGAAGACAAGTCTGAATCTTAGAGCTTGCAGTTTGTGACTCCTCGTTTCTCTTTGAGGGTTCCACTGTGCCCCCATGGCTTTAGCAATGCTTGATGTACGGCCTCCCAAGAGATGAGATGTTTTAACGTGGCGCTTCACTTTTTGAAGGAGACTTTTGAAGTATGCGATTTGTATCTGCAGTGTTTTAACCTGCACTCTTTCCATGGTAGTTTGGCGAGCTCTCCATTGCTTTGGAGATAATCTTGGGTTCACCATTTCGTACAAAATTAACAGTTTAAACACACCATTTGTAACTATTTTATCCTTGTGAGTAGAGAGATAATGTGTGAATTTGGCCAGAGGTATCCATTCTCTTTTGAAACTTTTTGAAGTGCTTATCTAACTCTTTGTAGTCCATGAGCTTAGCCAAATAAATAAATAAATAGTGAACAACTGCTAAGAAAAATGACTTAAAGGGTATTTAATAAATTGACCTGTTATGCAATTGCTGATAGGTGTCCTTAATTCCCTTATAACTGTAGTAACATTAGTGAGTTTATCTGAGCTGTTTGAATAGTCATTTCGTGGTGTTCCCACTCTGTATCTTTAATAACTTTATTGTGGGGACCTAGTCACTGAGCCTCTCTGCACAGAAGGAGTGCAGTGTGGCTGGCTTTCAGGGCTGTGTGTGTACAGAGGCTGGCACGCTTTGATTAGTTCTTCGAATACATTACCCAGTTTAAGGAACTGGTGTGGCCCCTGTCAGCCCTGAAAAAGGGTTTTGTAAGGAAAGCTAATGTTTTTTAGGACTGCGGAGAAGGAATGTAACCTTTTGCATCAGAAATGATAGTGCAGAAGAAACAAATTGGTGTTCAGCTTCAGATTAATCCCGTTTTCTAAGTGCCCTTGTTGAACTTTTCAAACCTCCTTTTATTTTACTTTTTTATCTTGAAAAAACCTCTGCAGGATTTGCTATTGGATACTTTCTGGTCTTCAGAGCAGAGTTCATATTCTACAACTAAACCTAAACAGTAGCGCTAGAGCATTGCTTTTGCTATTTCCCCGTGGGGCTTAGTAGCCACTGTTCATGGTTTAGGGGAGAAAAAACCTGTTTGGGAGTCTCTGTCCTTTAAGAACTCTAAAGTGCGAAATTGGTTTGTATTACTGATTTCCTTCCCTGTTATATGCAGTGAAGGGGGTGTGTGTGTGTGTGTGTGTGTGTGTGTGTGTGTGTGTATTTATACAATAGATACCTTATCATAGTCTGGTTTGCCCAGATGCTTTTAAAGTACCTGTTCAGTCATTTGCATGGTTTAGGGTAAGGGGAGGCCTGATTAAGAAGTCTGTGTTTGAGAGTAATTCAAACCTTGGGATTAGTCACAGGATTCTTGGTTCTCTTCGTGTGCATTTTAGGCTTAAATAACTTTCCCAAGGTCACAGTGTGCTCTGTTAAAACAGAGCACTTTTTTTTTTTTTGACATCATCTGTGAAAGTTGTGAAAACAATGTGTGGATATGAAATGCTGTTAATTACTTTTATTATCTTTTTCATGCAACATCAAAGCCCATTTGCTTATAAGAGTGTCAAGCATGCAGTGTGAATGCTGGAGGATTAATTACACTTTTCCTGGAGTTCTGAAGTGTGGAGCTTTACAGGGTTCTTAGACATATTGATACATATTTCATCTTTGAACAAATTTGTTGCTACTAATGAGATTATTATCTGAAACTTTCAGACTTGGCTGTGCAACTCACATGGTTAGTGATGTTAAATGAAGGCCTGATTAAACACTGGCTAGTGGTATGTGGATTTGTTAAACAAAGAAAATGTGCATCACTAGAGATGAAAGATTGTTTTAAAGTGGAAATGCTTGCTTTCTTTTTTTTTTTTGAACTCAAATATTTAGAGACGCTTGAGAAATTCATTTGTAGAAGGAATCTGAATGATAGGTTTTGTCCAACTTTAAAATCCGCCTTTCTGGATCCTGGGTTAAGTGTTGAATGGTCTTGAAAGCAGAGAAGAGCTGAAAACATTAAGAGCTAATGTGGTACCTTTAGCTGTGAGGGTTGGGAGGAGAGCTGGAAGGTGGGTTGGAAAGGCTGAGTGAGGTCCCTAAATATCCAGTGTTCACTAAGGACATCACAGAGAATTTTGGGGGAGCTAATTCCTCTGCCTTGTTTCCCTGTCAGGGCGTTTCTGCAGTTTAGCATTGGATCAAACACATCCTTTTCATCTCCATCTTAAGTTAACTTAATAGGCCTGCCTCTAAAAATGGACTTGGCCCAATAAAACAATTGTGTGCTGACAGCTGATCTGGATTTATGCAGAAAGGGGTTGCTGACTGTCTTGTCTGACGGCCTTCATAGGTTAAAAATCAAGCATCTGATTGGGGGAGAAAATATTAGGACTGTGTTTTGTGATTTCAGGGGCTCTATTTTCTGTCTTTTCTCCTGAGAATCACTGAGAGGGCTCTTAGTGGAGACGAAGATGGAGTGGGAGGTTAGAGTGGAGCCTGTAGCCTCAAGGGAAGGTGGCGGTGGCTTCCACTTATGGGCATTTGTCATGTATGGGGCACTGTGGCACGCATGCCGCATTTGCCCGGCTCATCTTGACATTCATATGGAGTTAGCAACTACTGTCAACCCATTGTGCAAATGAGGAAACTGAGGCCAAGAAAGGCAATTCGACTTTTCTATTCTCACGCAGCAAGCAAATGATAAAACCTGGATTAATACCCAGGTCTTCTTGGCTCCTTTGTTCTTGTTTTTGCCAAATAAATAAATTGGGCTGGTGAGGATTTTGACATTAACTCGAGTCTAACTTTTTAACAGTTTAGTGTAAGGGGTCTTAACCTGAGGGTTACAGACTTGCAGTGATGGCACGTGAACCCCTGAAATTATACACACAATCGTGTGTGTGTGCACTTTTATTTTCCTTC
This sequence comes from Macrotus californicus, assembly GCA_007922815.1. Taxonomy (NCBI): domain Eukaryota; kingdom Metazoa; phylum Chordata; class Mammalia; order Chiroptera; family Phyllostomidae; genus Macrotus; species Macrotus californicus. Next base: position 145,400 of record VMDR010000014.1, read on the forward strand.
GAAGATAGACAGTTTTGCCTCTTGGAGGGTTCTGTTATGCCCCTCCTCCTCAAGAGGGAAAAAGGAGGCACTAATCTAGTACCTGTCATCAGATAATCCATTCGTAAGAATTTGAGTGGAGTGATGTCAGGCTCAGGCTGGCAAGAGTTGTAGAGACGTCATCATCTCCAGGTTTGCATGCCGCCGTTGTACATATTTATTTGGTAGAGGTTTACCAAAGTCCTAGTCTACAGCAGACACTGCAATGTCGTTGTCTGCTGGAGTTCACGGTCTCTTTCTTATAAAGGCAGATGTATATGGATGAATGATAATCCTCCCCGACCGGGGTTCCTCACAGAATTGTCCCTAAGGCATCCATTGTCCATAATGGATTAACCTCTCTCCTGTGCATCCGCCTGGTACTAGTTAAATACATCATCCGTGGGAGAAGTGAGAAAATAGTCACTCAAAGAATCTCCTGCACTTGGATGGTGGAGTGCAGGAGGGCAGTAGTCTGATGCAGGAGAGCAGCGTGTAAATTGTCCCCTTTGACCGTGCATTGAAAAATGAAATGGAGCCTCTGCCAGTGTTGCAGTGACATAAGAGCAACTTCTCACACACACACACCTTCCCTGTGGGCCTGGGCTCTGTGGGTTTGCATCTGCTTGTTCTCGCTTGTCCCTGGATTTACCCCTGGGTCCCCAGTGCCTGCTACTCGTCAGACACTAGATATTTAGTGAATGAACGATGGATTTAGAGTTGCCACCAGGCAGACAGTGGGTCTTAATGGGTTTGGGTTAATTGATGAGAACAGGTTCATTTGGTTTGGTTTATAAATTTTTGGGCTCTCTTTTTATTTGGTTGTTATTTCCAGGAACGTGCTGGATTAGATGGAAAGAGTAGACCTCTCTCTGGTTCTGGTACAGTCACTGGTATTAGCAAAGTTATATGAGAGTGACCTATGTGTGTGAATTCAGGGGCAGAATACCTGGCATTATAAAGGTCTGAAGGTAGTCTTTGCTTGATAAAATACTGAATACTGGCAAAGCTCTAATGTGGACAGTTGTTATGGATGGACATAACAGGAAGAGTAGTTCATGGCCAAGCCCTGGTGTCCCTGGGAGTAACTTTGAAAGGCTTGGTATTCAGAATCATCCTTAACTTGAATATATGCCGTGGGGAAACTTTGCTTCTTGATGGTGTTTCCTCAAGTCTGTAGAATGGATTTAGAGTTCATGACAAAATGACATTTGAATCACTTCTAATAATCAGGAAAACCAGATTCAGCCCTCCAATGTATTAGGTGAGGAGACTGAGGTCCAAAGAAGTGAAGTGCCTTGCCCAGGGCCAGGCAGCAAGGTAGAGGTGAACCTGAATTAACATTTGGGTCTCCTGACTCCTAGGCTTTGGAGCCTTTCTGTCACCCCAGCTGCCCCTCAGCTGAGCATACCAGGGAGAACAGATGTCGAAATGTGCTTTATGATCAGGAATATAATTGGGGAAAGCCCATTCTTGTTCAGTTGTACACGGGTTTAAGCAGTTCCTTTTCTCCTTTAATTTAGATTTTGAGTTGCTCCGTTTTCTTCTCTATCAGGCTTTTAAAAATAGCTACCAATGCTTCCTATATGCTAGATATTGCACAATGCTTTTTTGTTCATAATTTTTTTGAATTTATTTATTTTTTCAATTACAGCTTACATTCAACATTATTTTGTATTAGTTTCAGGTGTATAGCATATTGGCTAGACAGTCCTATTGCTTTGTCCATATTTAACCTGCGAGGCAGATGACATGCCCCAGGTGGAGGAAACCAAGCTCGGAAAGGTAAAGTTATTTGTCCAAATCACTAAGTTGGATGGAAGGCTGAGATTCAAATTCCGGTCTGACTGAGTCTAAGCCATTTCTGTTTTTCTGAGTGAGAGTGCTTCACTTGGCACTTTCTTCTGCTTCAAATGAGAAGATGGGAATTAATGGTGGGACGTGGAGTGGGGTATAAACCCAGACCAATTGACCGAGAAATGAGTCTGTAACTTCAACTGAGAAAACTACCCTTACAGAGATTTATTCCCTCTCTCCCTCCTTCCCTCCCTCCCTCCCTTCCAGAGATTTCCCCCTTCCTTTCCTTCTTCTTCGTCTTCATCTTTTTTAATCACAGAAGTCTCACTCTAACTTGTATTTTTCCATGAGAAGCCAATCTGGTAAGTCTGGGAAGAGGGATCAGTGATTTGAAGTATCCAGCTGTCACTCGATGGCACTTCCTTTTTTTTTCTTTTGCTATTAGGAAAGTTGTAACGACTGTAGTGTTCTGGCATTTAAAGGAATTTCTGTGTGAGACACACCACCTTGTTGTGGCTGACTTGTTAAGAGCCATTTTGGAGTCTGCATGGCTTTCTCCAAAGAGGTCATGTCTGTGTTCATCACCTTTCCTCACATAGGCTGTTCGTTCCCTGTTTGATTTAAAAGGTTGTTAAGAACCTAAAGCTGTGGATTCTCCCTGCTCATTTCATCCTCCTGGCTGTTAAAACTTATTATGGGTGCTGCATTCCTGAGTAGGCAGGCACTCAGTGCCGCCTTCTGCCTGCCAGACACTGTGCGAGGCGAGGCAGCAGGTGGGGATGGGTAAGGCACTGTCCCTGGCCGCGGGCAGCTGAGTGTAGGGGCAGACAGCATGTGAGCCACAGTGCTATCTGGGAGGCCACATTCATAGGATACCAGGGAGCACCTGGCCCAGGGTGCTAAGTTTAGGCCTGGGCAACCCATTCTGAAGAAACGTGTCTTTAATGACATAGTACCTGGATTTGCACCTCCTGGCCTCTTCCAACTCATTTTTCCCTACCTTTGAGGTTAAAGATGATAACCCCTTTGTGGAGACGTGCCTTTATACCTGTCAGACAGTGTAGCAAGGATGTAAAGGGTAGAGGTTCTTTGTTCCATTTGTAGCTTGAATGAGATGTTTGAAAACATGACTTTTAGCGGCCCCGTTGACTCATGATAGTGTACAGAGAATGAGGTCAGCTGGCCCATTTTGGTTCAAGGAAGAGCATTTTATTTTTTATTACTCTTAAGATGTGTTATAAGACAGGATTAATCCTGTTCTCTCCCCAGTTGCCAGTGTGATGTGGTTGTTTAGAAACTCAGCGTGCAGACTTGATTCAGTAGTAACAGACTTTGATGACCCTAGAAATTTGACATGAAAATGTATGTTGGAATGGGAACTTCTGGTCTCCTGGTGCACAAGTGGTTGCATTTGTAAAATAAAAGATGGGGGTCCTAGTCAATGGGTTTTGTATAAAGTCCTATCCAGTGCTGTAAGAACTGGATTAAAACTTCAGTTTTTACTTAAACTTCATTTGAGTGATTTGTATCCTACTGTGGACACAGCCTAGAAAAGAAACATAGCTTTATGCACCCATGAAGTGTGTTTTTCAGGTGTTATTTCTGTTGTTTCTCCCATACAAATATGGGCAGTTAAATTAGCCCCAGAGGAAACTGAGGCTTGGAGTCTAAGTAAGCTTAGCAAGGTCACAGAGCTGGGATTGAACTTGGGTCACCTGAAGCCAAAACTTACTGACCTGCTGGCCTGAGACCTAGGTGTATTTTTGGTAAAATTAGGCAGAAATATTAGAACAGATTCATTTTCTTGTAATTGGAGTCAAGATCTCCCTCTAAAAATAATTCACCTATAACTTATATTTTCTTTATTTTTGATTTTTTTGTGAAATATTTTATTCATTTTTTAGAGAAAGGAAGGGAGGGAGAAGGAGAGGGAGAGACACATCGATCGGTTGCCTCTGACACCTGACCGGGAGCGGAACCTGCAACCGAGGCACGTGCCCTGTGGCACGTGCCCGGACTGGGGATCGAACCAGTGATCGTCCACTTTGTAGAGCCACATCAGTCAGAGCTGTGACTTATGTTTTAATTATAAAGATAAATGCACGCTCATTGGAAAATACAGAAAAGTATGAAAAAGAAAACCCACCCCCTGTCGACAGATAACCTCTGTTAACCCTCTGTATTTTGTTATGATGGGTTTTTTTCCTTGAGCTGGAAAAGATTTTAAAGAAAATTGGTAAAAACATAATGGTGTTTTTTAACCTTCACCCACCTTCAGCGTTTTCCTCTTACTAAATGCTCTGAAACATTTTTAGTGTCCGTGTGACGTGTATTTGTTTTTCATTATTGTAAGTAACGCTGTGAAGAATATCCTTTCTCTATCCTTTGATTATTTTCATAGGATGAACTTCTAGAATTAGAACCACGGGGTCAGTAGGTATAAACATTTTTAATGTTCCTGCTACCTGTTGTCAGCTTGGTCTGCAGAAACGTGGTTCTAATTCATATTCCCCTACCAGATCAGCATAGGTATGTTCTCATGTACCCCTGCTCACAAAGGGTTGCACCTGTTTCTTAAAAGCAACCAGAACCAAAAAACAACTTTATGAAAATAAAAGTCTATATATTCCAGTCACTTAGTAAATACGAAATACTGGCTTTCCCCCTCTGCCATGACTAATGTCCACATAGAAGGGAAGGTCCCTGGCGTGATATCTAGAACCTCCCTTGTAAGTGTGTCTGGGCACAACTCATGAGCAGGGAGCTGCTGTTGTGTTCTGGCTAGGGACACAGTGGCTGTCCAGGCAGATGGCAGTGCTCAGAGGCCTAGAGAAGACTTCACTGAAGGGACCACTGTGCAGTTGGCATGCTGCCGGGCAGCAGATTGTGGCCCAGGAGGATGCTTCTGCACTCCGTTTTCTGCCCTGCCTCTTCCCCATAGTGCAGGCTGTCTGCTTATGAACAGGCTAGTTTTGGAAAGGTAGTTTACATCTGTCCTCTCAATTTAGCATGAGGCTGTCAGTCTGTGATAGGCAGAGATGCAAGTAGAGCCACGTCCGAGACTGTCAGGGCCACATTTAAGCAGCAGGTCCTGGGGCTGAAAATGACTTCATGGTTTGATCCCTTAAAAAGTCTAGAAATGTTACATAAAAATCTGGGACTTTGGCTCCTCTTGAAAAATTAAAAGTTTGGCAGTGGTGGGCCCACATTCCCGCTTGGGCAATAGCCTGGCCTGCCCCACCGAAGTCCTTTGCAGCTGTTCCCTTCAGATGGGACACGGGCCCTCCAGTTCACAGTCCCTGTCCCAACGCTTCGGTGTACTTCATTCACTGGCAGTTATGTTTACCAGTGTCTGCCCCTTGTAGGCATTGGGTTTTGCCACCTTTCTGTCTGAAAGATCCGAAGCTGAAAGCTTCCTTGATCACCAGTGTGTCTGATGTCTGTTAGTGGCATTATGACACTTGGGACGCCTTGAGCCTTAAGTTGGGGAAGGCCAGACTGGCCCTGATGCGACCAGAGTGCCCTTTTTACCCTTGTTCTTCTTGAAGGCTCAAGTCTCAGGGCCACTTGGCCTGCGTCTTTGTTAAGATCTTTGTCCCTTCTCTCTTTTTGCTCCTTGGTTGACTGCTAGTTACTGTTCGAGCTGACTGACACCCTGAAAATGCAGTGGCTCAGCTCTCCTTTTAAGTGAGGGACCTGTGAGCCTTAGGCCTGTGGACACAAGAGGAGCTGAGATTAGAACTTGGGTCTTTTAGCACTTTCAGGGGCTCATCTTGCTGGACTGGCATCCTCCGTTGGATGGCCGAGTTCCAGAAAATCTTCCATGTGCCTGGTGCTCCAGGGTCCCTAGAGCACTTTCACTTGGTATTATCTTGTTTTAACCCCTCGGCTGGGAGTGCTTCCCTGGATTCCACCCCAGAAGGCCGTTTGCTGTTCAGGTTATCCTGGTTGCCAAGGCTTGTCCCGCACTTGATACAGAATGCTTTCTTGGGACCTAATTTTACACTTTTACTTAAATGCATTTGACATTGTGTGTTCAGCACCTTCATGCGATTTTTGGAAGTAACACTGGTTACCCAGAGACTTGGCCTCTTTTCAGAAAGTGCCTCAGTCTTGGAGTAGGTGGTAAGCAGGCAGCAAATGGCATGTAAAGAATGTTGCAAGCTTGACTTGCAAAGCCATTTCAAAATTTAAGTCAAAGTAGTTTGTGGCCAAGTCAAAGGAAAATGGTGTACTCAAGATTCAAGATGATGCTTGGTTTGCTCTTTCCTTCTTCATGCTAGATGCTGCCCAGAGTCTCCCTGCCTCATGTTCTCTTTCCTTCCGTGGCTTCCAGCACTCATCCTTTTAAAGTAACCTCTGGGCTCTTCACTGCTTTGGTCCAGACCGTTCAGTGTCCTCGCATGGTTTACTACCGAGCTGAGTACAGAGGTGACCTGGGCTCTCTCTCTGGCCCCTCTTCTCACTGTTGCCTTTGGGACTTGGGTCTGGATGCAGTGTGCTTTTGCCCTTATTTCCTGAATGGGTCCTGGGCTCCCCTCCCTCTCTGCCCTTCGTTTTGGATTGCCTTTGGTGTTATAATAATTTCTACGTCTCCACTTTCCTGACCCCCATCTTTGCCCTCTATTCTTTCTCTTCCCCAACGTCCTGTCTTTCCTGTCAAGCATTGCTAAGCTCTACTGGTGTGTTCCTTCAAATCAAAGCACTCCATTTTTCACTTCTCAGCTGGTCTTGAATTCCTTATTGTAGGTGTTCTTTCATTCAGGTTTTCTTTGCTCCTCAAGATCACAGCTCCCAGTAGATGGGCTTGTGTCTTACTTGTCCCCCTCCTGCTTTGCAGTAAAACTCTTAGATATTTACTGAATTGAAATTCTTCTTCTAGATCAAAATAATTTGTGATAGGATAGTGGTGGGGATGTTAGTGTGGCCAGAAAAAGACTTGGCTTTTGAGGCAGAACTTTGTATGATTGTAGAAATAATTCACAAGCAGTTTTCAGACATGGGTGTGTCCCAGGGCTATTCTAAATAGTTGGGGTGGACCAGACTCAAAATAATTTCACCTTGCCTCTGCTCTCCAGGAGGGAGGTCGGGAAAAAGGAGATGGGACTAGGAGATGACACCATCCAGCTCCTCTAGGCCTGGCTTGTGACTCCCTGGGTACATTGTTCGAAGAATCCTGGAGAAGAAAACATCTCAGTCTGACTGTAGACTTTTAGGGAGTGTGTTTTATTTAAATATGAATAATATCTTGGCGTCACTTAGAAAACTGGTAGTTTTAGGGAACAGCAAAAATTATATGTAGTTCCAGAATGACCCATCAGAAGCAACAGTATGTGGGTCATTATTAAATTTGTACCATATTGTTTTTCTCAAATTGTCCTCCTACTTTGGAAGTTCTTGCATGGGTCTTGGTCCTGTGTTTAAGTGTGTGGTGGGAAGCAGATGTAAAGGACTAGAGTAGTGTTTCTAAAGAGGCCAGCAGGCTATCTGTGGAAGAACTTGATATTTCAATTTAATAAACATTTGCTTTTCTACTCTTTTTTTTTTTTTTCAAAGTTTTTACGTCCTAGGTAAGAACTCTTCCCCCGCCCCAAAGATTTAGAGAGGAAGGGAGGGAGAAAGAGAGGGAGAAGAAGCATGTGTGTGGTTGCCCTTCACGTGCCCCCTACTACTGGGGATCTGGCCCACAACCCAGGCATGTGCCCTGACTGGGAATGGAACAAGTGGCCCTTTGGTTTGTAGGCCCGCGTTCAATCCACTGAGCTGCACCAGCCAGGGATCTATTCTTTATGGGGCCCACGATAAGCATTTAGGAGTTATTAAATTACAGCAGTCCCCCATTCCATGACAAGGCCCCTCAGTTGATGCCTGAAACTGCAGATAACCTATTTGGGGGGTGGGTGGGGCAAAAAAACCCCAGAATTTATGACAAATTGTGTGTTAATTCTTACGTGTATAAACTTCAGTCACCTTCAAAGCACTCTCCATTTGATGTAAAATACACCCATTGAGACGTTTTTCGCACTGCTCCAAACAGTTTTGAACTCATTGATTTTGATGCCTCTTAGTGCTTGTGCCGTTGCTTTGTTTCACCTCTTCCACGTCAGCACGACGTTTCCCTTTGAGGCCTTTTTTTTTCATCTGTGGAAACAAGAAGTTGCTCGAGGTGAGATCGGGTGGGGCAGGGGGGTCATGCCGTTTTTTGGTCAAAAACTGCTGAACACTCAGTGTGGTATGGGCAGGCATGCTTGTAAATCACCCATCGTGAAATGGGCAAAGGTACTGAAAGAGTCTTCAAAAAAAATTCACTGAAGCTGAACGCATCCTCTCACACGCCAGCTGGTACAGATGGGTTCCAGAACACTCACCTAGTGGGAGAAGCCTGTGCTACAAGGGGTCCGCCCTCCAGAAGATAATTCCAGTTTTTTTTTGGGTCCCCCCCCCCTTGTGCATACCCAGTTTTGTCTTATCTGTATGTACCTTTTCACTTAAGGAAGCACTTTATGGCTTCTTTTGGGCATCTCTTTGGCATATCCGAATTGCCAGCATCTTTTGCTTTGAGGCCATTATTAAGTAAAATAAGCGTTACTTAAACACAGGCACTGTGATACCGTGACAGCTGATCTGATGATAACCGAGATGGCTACTAAGTGACTAATGGGCAGGTGGCATGTACAGCATGGGTACATTGGACAAAGGGATGATTCAAGTTCCAGGCAGGATGGAGCGGGAAGATGCGAGATTTCATCACACTACTCAGAAAGGTGTGCAATTTGAAACTTTTGAATCGTTTATTTCTGGAATTTTCCGTTTAAATTTTCCAGACTGCAGTTGACCTGTGGGTAACTGAAACCGTGGATAAGGTGGGACGGCTGTGTCGCTCAGTTATGCACATATTGGCATGTTGAGATTTTTGTTTTTTTGTGGAACAGCGGCTGTTCTATGGGCCCTGGGACCTTCAGGAGTATCCCAGAGTCTATCCATCATGTGGGGTATTTCACCAGTACTAGAGGGTTTTCATGCCTTTTCATGGCATCTCCACTCCAGAAGTGGTTCAGTGCCCATCAGTAAATGTTACCCTCATCCAGGAAGCTAAATGAACAGCTTATGTGTAGTTTTGCAGTTCTGGTGTTATTGGTTTGAGTCTCCAGGACACACATAAACTCGCTTTGTGGCATTAAATGTGCCGTGTGGGTGATTTCAAGTGCTAGTGGCAGTGGTAATTTTTGCATTTCCTGACTCTTGTGTTTAAATCTGCAGTCTCAACATTGCATCACCATAAGTTTTCACATTTAATGAATATTTATGTTGAGCTGAGTTCTATACGAATGTGGTGGTTTCTGACTTGATTATAGCTTGCTGTGTACTGTGGCCAGGGGTGCCCTACAGACAACAGAATTGGCACACGTCTCAGCATGCCAAACCCTGGCGGATGTGGTTAGGGACCACGGTGACTGGTGCTCTGGTTGCCTTGCCAACCTTGATTTTGGAAGGGGGAGACTCTCAAACAGCAATGGGATGGGGTAGAATAGTTTTGAATATCCCAAGTGAGATTATTGCCTAGATGTGCCCCTGCAAGAAGACGTAGAAAACTCTAGAATTCTTACTACATGCTCAGGTAACATTAATTAATTTTCTTAATAATTAATTTCCTCAATTTACTTATGCAAGGCTGTTTTAATTGTCCTCTTGCAAACTTGTAGAAGTTGTATGGTGGGCCTTTCATGTGTGAATGAATGTCTTCATTACCTGCTACAGGGTAAATAGGGAATCTCCTGTCTCTTAATATTTCAGCCCCTCCTCCCCCTCCCCTCAGCCCACATCCGCTGCCCTCTGGTAACTCTAACCCAGTGGTGGCTTATTGAGGGAGGGGAGGAAAAGAAGAGAGGAGGGTGGCGGGTGAGAGACTCCCCTGCCCGGTTTTGTGTCTACATTCCTTCCTACTCCTTATCTCAAGAAGGCCTCTCCCCTCCCTATTCTCATATAGGGGTAGGCAAAAGTAGGTTGATAGTTGTGAGTATGTGAAACACAGAGTTTATTCCTGCATGTCTTTTTTCCATACAAACAACTGTAAACCTATTTTTGCCTACCCCTGTAGATTCTGTAAGCAAAGACCCTGGTGGTCACAGGTGCCATCACCCATAAGTGGGGTCTTAGGATGCCTAGCTCTCAAGGTTTGGCAGTCGGAACTGGGATGGGAGGAAGAGAGATGTGTCCCTGGTGTCCCACACTGGAATACCATTTGCCACTTTGCAAATGTTGTCCTGAATGCTGTGGTCCTTAGTGTTGTGCAGTGAAATGTCCAGAAGGGAACTGATCAGTCCTATTAAGCCAGATGGGACTCCTGGGCACAGTCTCCTGAGCTGCTGGAGTCTGTGATTTGTGCAGTTCCAACAGCTCAGAGAGTCTCACTGCAGAGAGTCTGCCGTCAAGACTTACCACACAGAAAAGCAAACCCTTCACTCCTTTGAATGAAAACTGACTATCTCAGAAGGGAAGGCTGACCACAAATTTTAATCTTCTCTTGTTGACTTGGAGGTCCCTCTGTGACTCTCCATTAGAGTGTATCCCCCTTCAGGGCAGGGCTGGTGTCTTTGGACGTTTTTCCCACTCCAGCCCAAAGGATCCCTTTTTGCAAATTAGGAAAAGCTGTCTCTTCCTCAAGAGACAGACTTGTCTTCTGTTTGCCACAATTGAGTAATAACGTGGACCTAGGATGACCACAAATGTAAACGGCACCCCTTAGAGTTGTGCCGTGCACGAGGCCATATCCCTGTTGGTTGATGTAGCACCTGTCTAAAAGTTGTTCCCTCTTCTCCAGAGCTTCTCTCTCAGCAGTTCTGATGTGCTGCTTCTGATTTCTACACTCCATTCCTAGAAAACTCGGGAACCACGTGTGTTAGAATTGAGTGTAAAGTTGGAAAACAAAATACCAAGGGGGACTAAGGAGTTTAGGAGACAGATTCTTGACATCTGCTTCGGCTGCTTTTCTGCTTTGTGCTGACTGGAGTAGGGTCCTGAAACCTTCAGTGCACTATAGTTAAACGGGAGGCCTTTGTGGAGCAGAAACAGCACCCCCACCATTTTGTGGGAGAATACACAAAGGTATTCCTAATACCACACTTCTGAGTTACCTTTTGGACTCTAACCTGATTTGACTGTAAGTTCTTTAGTTCTATGCTACTACTATGACTTTGGGCCAGCTGTACCTGGAAGGAGTTGGGAGGACACTTCCTCGTCATCAGATGTTGATAAAACTATTAGCAGCAATAGTTTCCAACTATGCTTATGCAGAGATCCAAGGTTTGTCAGTTTCATTTAAAGTGCGTTGTAAATTTTGCAGAAAGAAGTGGTTCTGGATTTCCCTTGCTTATGGGAGAGGGAGAGGCAGTAGAATGTGGAGTCTGGAACCAGGCTGCCTAGGTGTAGAACCCAGCTCTGCCAGTTACCTGCTATGGAAAGGTGACTTTGCCTCCCTGGCTCTCAGTTTCTTCATCTGTAATGGCGATAAATCTCTCCCAGAATTGTTGCAAGGATTAAATGAGTTACAGCATGCAATTCATGTTTTAGTGATGACAAGGATGAAGAAAATACCATACATATTTTCACGATGTCCCTCATACATACTTAACATTTACATGGTCATTCCCAAATGGTTGAAATTTTTATTATGAAGTGGTAGTTTATGAAGGCTAAAGAATTCAAAGGTGCTACTCATTGAGAAGTGATCATATCATAGGTATCATTTTGTAATATACTCAGTGTCTGGCTACTTGCCTCTGTGTCCCTTCTTCCCTACTGTGGGGCCCACGGGCTCCCCAGAGTGGTTCACAAGCCCTCTTTGAGAGGCTTTGGTGTTCATTTCTCCCTAATACCCAGTCCCCTCTTTCAACTCTGTTTCTTGGGAAGGAGGTTTTGCTGCAGCTTTATCTGCTCATGCCTGTGCTCTACAGCCAGATCACTGTCCAGGCCCTGAGTGTTTTCATTTGGACACATGTGCACATACACACACACACACACACACATGTGAACTGTGAGTCCAGTGCATAGGAGGCTGGGTTTCTAGGCCAGCCTGCCTGTTGTTCCTGAGGCCACATGGCCTGCATACGGGCTCGAGTGCTCCAAAGGAAAGCTGGGTGGTTGATTGCTTCTCTGGATCTGGCCAGGACACGTGGAATGTTGTGATATGCTAAGGCTGTGCTCTGGGGGCCTAATTATATGGGACCTGTGGCAAGTACAAGAGACTTCAGTGCTTGGTTTGATCCAGTGTGTGATTTTGCCAAAGCAAATACTTTATTAATCTCAACCCCCCAAATTAGACACATTGACTTTTTCTAAAAATGGCAATGATAGGACTGCATTTTGGTTCTTGTTCTCTCTCTTTGCCTCTCTCTCTCTCTCTTTTAACTCACTCCTACCCTCCTCTGCCAGCATTCCTCTTTTTGAACAGAGAAGGTCGTTTCCAACCTCCGTCTACCGCTTTCTTGCTCAGTCCTGAGACTGGGCGGTGGAAAGATGCCCCTTCTCCCTCTCTGCAGTGTGCTTTTCTCCATGTGTTCTGTAAGAGCTCTCACTTCTTCCTGCTTAAAGGCCAACGAGTCTTGCTCCTGAAAGGATTTGCCATCCCGATGGAACTTCCCTCACTGCAACTCTTCCTGGTTTCCTTTGATCCAGAATTTGGGTAGGGAAACTGTTGGGTGACATAAGTGACCTTGAGTGTGTCTGGGGAGGCTCAACTGTCATTTCTCCGGTGGCACGCGAACGAAGGAGCGAAATCAGTAGATGAAGGCTTCCCACTCGATCCCCTCGAAGCATCTTGTGTAAAGGACATACTCGTAGAGTAGAAGGAATCCGGTGTTAGAAAGTGAACTTTTGCAGTCCAAATTAGAAAATAGAAATGCCTCAAGTAAGCAAGCACCCTAACGTCACCTCAGAAAAACAATTCTGAGTTAGCCTCCTCCTTTCCCTTCATTCGGCCTCTGCCTTGAAGTCTGGGGGGACCTCATAGGATTTGCCAGCTTTGAAGTCCTAAGGTGCTATTTTAATACTTTTACATTGCAGGTTTCGAGACCAATTTAACTAGATTCTGGAGGGAGCTTACTTTACAGCATTCTTAAGAGCTCGGACAATCTTGAAAGAGTTAAACTCTAATTAGCTCATTCCTAAGGTATTTAATGCCCTTATTAAAACGCAACTGCTCGCTCACTTTTTTTCTTCAGTGAATCAGATTTCTGGAGGAGCTGAGCTTCGCTCCTCAGATCACAGGCTCACATGTTGGAGCTGGCAGTGCTAGAGGCTAGTTCCTATCTGTGTGACAGCATTTTTAATTTAACAGGACTGCCTTTGATGTTCCCAAATATTTATAGGCAGCTTTAGATCATTTCAGTGTGTGCTTTCTTTTTCTTTTTCTTTTCTTTTTGTCTATTTTTTTTTAAACTGGAGCAAAAGTTCTTCCTCATGCAACAGCTTTCCTTTTATCCTGTTAGTTTATTTTTGTTTCCTTTGCAGCTTTGTCGAAGGCTCTTGGGCTGCGTGCGCGTGCGCACACACACACACACGAGGTTGACCCTTCTTTTTGCTCCTTTCGGAAGGGCCACCTCTCTGTATCACCCTGCCTGCTTACGATTGCTTAAGGGGCTTCTTCCCTTGACTTTCTAGAGGTTGAGTTTGTTCGGATTTGGCTCAGGAATCTGCTTTCTCGCTGACCTGAGCGCTTGCAGAGTAGCACGGAGACCTGCACGCTGTGTGTGGAGGTGTCTCTTTATAGATGGCCGGGACACAATGTCCTGCTCTGCCTGCATGAGTTGACCTGGCCTCAGCAACTTAGGATGTATGGGAGGCAGGAAGTGCAGGTAGACGGAATTCTCTCTTGATTGTTGCAGGCCTGCTCTGTTCTGGCTTTGCTGGACTTCTTGGCTGAGTGTAGGAGAGAATCAGGATTTCAGACTCAGGGATGGGAGAAACAGAGTTGCGATGTTGATTTGTTAAACCATGCAGAAAAAGAAAAAGTAAACTTTGTACCAATCAGAACAAATGACCGAACATGGACAGTGGTTTCTCTAGACTGGACGCTGGGTAAACATTCGGCTTGTGAAATGATCCAAGTTTTTGAACTCTCCGCTGCTGTCGCTTACCTGGGCCCAGAACCTTTCATGGTTGCCTCCATCATCGCTGACTCTGCCTTCTGCATGGAAGCCTTTTAGGGCTGAAGGTCACATAGGCGGTTGATGAGATAATTGAATAAATGAATATTGTGTTAGGTTCTGTCTTTGGCGCTTTACACTATTTCTCCTACCACATTCTCAGGAGGATTCTGAGCAATACAAGGTTCCATCTCTGCATTCTTAGATGAGGACACTGAGGTGCAGAGAGGTTTAACACCGCTAGTGAATGGAGGAGCGTAGCCTGAAGCTCCCGACTGTGTTTCCGGCTTCCCCATAAGGTAGTTTGAGTCAGGTAAATCTGATGACAGTCTGCAAACCTCTTAGAGCTAAAAACCTCACCAAGCTAAAATCTACTGAGTGTTGCATTCTCAGAGTTCAAAGCTGACCAGGCTCCTGCCATGCAAAGGGCACAGTGGTGGAGGGCAAGGCCCTAGAGCCAGATGAGCTCTGCCTCTGGGCTCTGTCACTGCCAGCCTCTGTGACCTTGGCTAGATCACCCAGCCTCCTTGAACCTCTGTGTTCTCCTCTCCAACATGGGGCAGTATAACTTAGTATCTCCAAACAGTTGTGAGGATTAAATGAGATAATATGTGTAAGGCATATAGTAAGTGCTTAACATATGTTAGAACCTGTGGCTGTTGCTGCATAGAATTGCCACTGTCAGATATTTGTATACCAGGCATCAGTCAGGTAAACTGGCAGCTACAGCAGAGAGAAGTGCTGTGTGCAGGTGCTTCTCAGGCCAGGACAGAGCAACTGGCTTGGGCTTTATATTTTTTCATTCAGCAGGAAAGTAAGTATTGAGCGCTTACTCTATGCTAGGCAGAGCCTTTGAGTCACCGATCACTCCCCTCCTACCGAAATTTCCCTTTCCCTTGGGGGAATTTGAGCTAAAATCTTAATTGCCACCTGGAGAGAGATTTTCCGGAGTCATTTTTACGCAAACCCCACGATACCAAATGGCACCCCAATTGACAGTTTATCTTGTGTGGTTTCATGTTATCCTTTAACTACTATTTTAATCTTATCTAATTTTTCCCTCATTTTGGAGAACTTTACGGTCCTTGAGAATGGACAAGCGCCTCGCCGAGGGAGCAGGTGGTGATGCTTTTGTCCCCCAGGGTGCCCAGATGGTGTCCGTGCCTTCTCATGGACTGGTTCCGTGGGGACTTGTTGATAAGATTTTGCTTTGATTTGGTTTTCCAAGGCAGCACCGTATTCAGATTTGATTACCGGCCCATTGCTTTTTTCTCTGCTTCATTTCATTGTCTCTGTCATTGGCTCTCTGGAGCCCTAAATCCATTCTCCACAGCACCCACCCCTTTGCATCGGGTGGGGGGGAGGTTGTGCAGTAGGACCTCGGAACTGACTCAGAGTGGGTGTCAGCGTACTCGCACTTGTTGAATTGATTGATAACACGTTTAATCTAGAACAAAAGATATCAATGAAAGGCAGTTTCTTTTGTCTTTATAGACTTCAGAACCCAAATGAGCCTTTTGCTAATAGAGATTTAAGGTCTTTTCTGTGTTTCTCCTGTTGAGTTAGGGAGCTCTGAGTTGGAAGTGGATGTTTTCTGAATTTGTTGATTTGGCTCTGTGTGAAGGTACCACGAAGGTAGGTCATTTATACTCAGCTTTGGCACCCATACTCTTTAAATAGTGTTTTAATTTCACATGAAAACTAGCTTATATTCAGCTAAAACAACAGATGAGTGGAAGGGTGGTTCAGAAGAAGAGTAAACGGCAGAGAGTGGGAAGCATGCAATTGAAATCGGCTGCAGGTCAGCTCCAATAGAGTTAATTGAGAATTAAGGAAGCCCCGATTTCTTTCCGGAGAACCCCTGACAACCCTCTACATATATTTACCTTCTTTTGGGCCTCTTGGTGGCATCCTTTTGTCCTTGGGGCACAGTGCACACTGGCCATGCCTTGGATAAGGCAGTGGTGTCTGGGAGCCCAGCTTGAAGTGTGTACAGCTGTGTTTTGGCAGAGGGGGATCAGTGGGTGTCACTAACAAAATTTGGACAAAAAGAAGTCCAAGAGGGTTGAATTAGTACCACTGGGCCTATTCAAGGTGATGTTTGCGTTTTCTAATGATACTTGTGGAACATTGATTTGCTCCATGTCTTATGGGATATGTCTGCCCCTACCCCCTAGCTGTCAAAATTAGGAGCAAAATCCATTCCGCATGGGCACTCCTTCCTCAGGCTTACTTAGCTGGATTGCTGAATGTGCGGTCAGTTGGATGCAATTTGTTTTTGCTCAAGAAAGGGAAAGCCTGAATTGATAATACGCTGATAGAACCCGGGCTTGCAATTTGTTTTTTTTTTAATTGGTGATTAGAGTTGCCTGGGCGGGAACAAAGGTGAAGCGAATAGTCCCGTGGAGACCACCAGTTAGTTCCCTGGCGACAGCCTAATGTCTCAGTTGGGCTTCTTAGGCACACTTGCCTAAAGAAGCTTTTATGGGTTTGAACCACTTCCCAAAGCTTCAGAGCCCTTCCTGGTCGCACCTTTTTGTTGTCACCTCTGGGGATCTTGCCCTTCCAGGATGGGCTTCAACTAGGAGCCAGCACCTTTAAGCACTGATTGGTCCTGGGGGCTTCCTGTTGGATCTGTTACTAACCCTTCTGTGGACTCTGCCTTTAAACCAGGATGATCTTCACTGTATCTCTTTTCCCTGAAAACAATCAAAGCAGAATTTGCTCTTGCTGTTAAAGAATGCTTATGTTCCTGGAAAGGTCATTCAAGGAAAAGGAGAAAGCATACCTTGTCTTAGTCCTTGCCGTTTCCTCCTTTACATCGTGAATTTGATGAAATCTGGTTTGTATGAAATCTGGTTTGTATCGTCAGTTTCTCTATTAGACTTTGGATCTAAAAGGTAGTAAGAGAAAGCAAAGTAACTTAGTGCTTTCTTTTCCTCTTGTGGTCCACCTGGTTACTGTATTCTTGAGCATGAAGGCGGAAAGTGCCTGCAATAAGCTTCGGATGTTTAAAGGTGTTTCTGGCTGTGCCTAATGCCCTCTTTCCTGGAGTAGTTTGATGGATGTTGGGCCTGACATTTTCTGGATAGTGTTCACAGAATCACTGCTGGCCTCCTCCTGAGTGTCTGTAGGGGTGGGCTTATGGCCTGTGGGGAAGACAGAATGTGTCCCTGAGATGTGAGCACCACATGCCTGGGGCTGAGAGAAAACACCTACTCATGCAGAGAATCGTTCTGGGGACAGGTCCCCAGCTAGGTTCTAAAGGAAGGCTGGGGTTTAGATTTGCACCTGCTGGTCCTTAGTGTGAGGAAGGCATTCTCATTTCTGAGGTCCAAGCTGGGTTGGCATCTGACATTGCTTTTCCTCGCTTTTAGGATATCTGGAGTCTGCCTGGTGTGGAATGTGCTGGTAGCAGTGAGGCCATGGCCAGCAGACAAGAAACCTTAACTGCTCCCTATCTGTCACTTAAGTGGGACCCTAGGCGAGCCAGTCTTCCTGGTCCTCAGCCCTTATATTTGTAAACTGGGCGTGGGGGCTGGGTGAGACCCCTGGAGGGAGGTCGGGAAGATCTGTGTGCTGGGGCCAGACAGGCACAGGAAAGGGAGAATTCCTCAGACTGGAGAGTCAGGGAGGGCACCAAACTTCAGAGGGAGAGTAGGGGATGCACTAAAGGAGGGTCTTTGAATGCCAGGAAAGACATTTGACTTTTATTACAGAGACCAGTGAGTCCTGTAGCCATGCAGGAGAGATGATGTCCACGTGTGTGGCTGGATTTTATTTTTTTTTAAAGGCTGGATTTTTGATGACATGACCTCCATGTTCTCCAGCAGCTTAGGGGTTCAGTTGGGGGACCTGGCAGTCACTCCTTTCCCAAGAGCAGCCTGGAATGTAAGGGAGTAAGTGACTTTCTAGTGACAACCTTGAATTCACTTTATTAAAGATAAATAAATCACATGCCAACTTTGGCCTTTAACTCATTAGTAACAAATTGTTTTCTACCCGTACACTCGACCGTTCATGACACCATGGGGAAATTTGCTGTCGTGGCCTTTTTTCCCAAGGGTTTTTAATATACCCCAAGTGTGTAGAAACTTGGAATGATTCATCAGCTGCCATTCACCTTATGCCCACCACCTTTCAGTTTGGGCTCTGTTGACAGTTTGGGGTTTCAGAAGAGAGATTTCGAGGTCCGTTAGGGTTTGGCCATAGAGTGACAGGCTGGTTGGGACATTTTTCTGGTTATTGACAGGCCTTACTGTGGCTTCTCCCAAATGAATGAGGACAATATTTTTCTAAATCCAGCCATTGAGCCAAATGAGCCACACTGGGATAAACTCTGTTTGTTTACAAATTATGTAAGAGAAGGGCCTGGCCATTAAATTCTTCTGGGCCAGAATCCCTACCCTTCTTCAAAGTTGTAATCAAACTAAACAAGCACTTTCCACAAGAACTAACTCCCTCCCAAGAAACAGGAGCAGATGCTCCTGGGAGGCCTTCGGCAACTTTGGAATGTTTAAAGTGGAAATACGTAACCAAGGTGAAGTTGTTCCAGAAACATTGCTTGCTCTAGCCAGGACCAAAGCACGTGTCAGCTTTTTTATTTAGGGCAAGAGGTGCAGAATGAACTGGGCCAGTCCAGGCGGAATTTTCTCTAGGATATTTAATTTTCTGGTTTCATCTTCCCCTGCTTCTCATAGTTCCAGCTCCTTGTGACCTTTATTCCTTTTTGCTTAAGGAGCTTTAAAAAAAAAAACAACAACTTGATCCTTATCTCATCTCTTAGCTATGCTGGATTACACGTGGGCATCAAGGAGCCCTCCTCTTAAGCAAAACACTCAATTGTTGCTTCTCTGTCCGTATGTCAGGTGCGGGGTAAACCCTGGGTGGCGGGGTGGGAGAGGGGGAGGCTGAGTCTGCCTTGCTTGCTTGCCTTTGGTGTTGTCCCAGTGAGACAGTTCTTTGGGGACTGACCAAGACCATCAGGCTCAGGGATACAAGTTTCCCAGCTCTGGCTGATTTGGGTCTTTACTGAGTGACTTCTGATTTATTTTGGCTTGGGAATGTTGTGAATGTTTAGGGCCCCTGGCACACCTGTATGAGAACAGAAGCAACACTTTCTAAAACCAAATGCAGATTTCTCTGGATTATGCCTCCAGAGGAGCTTTTTCTCAAGGCATCTCCTGAAGAACACCAGTCCTACAGAATGCTCTGGAAAGGGTCCCGTGGTGAACTCACTTGGAGAGCGCTGTTTGTCACCATTCCCTCTTGGACGTTCATGCTGTGCAGTAGGGAGTCCATGGCTCTGAGCAATCCTGCTGGAAAGGAACCTAAGTGATCTCTATTCAACCTGGCATTTCCCAAATACACTTATCGCCGAACTCCTTTCTCTCAAAGGCCCCAGGGTGCTGGGGGAGATTCTGCTCCAGCTAGCCGAATTCGGTTGGTTTAGGGTCTGCGCTTGTCCAGTTGCTGTCCCATTGAATTATGAGCGTGGAAGGCCAAGACGGTGGGGCACTGGGGTACAGTCCTCACCAGTGAAAATGGTCGGAACGCCTTTCAGCTGTGAGATGGCTCTTTCTTCCATTTTCAGCTTAGGGGGGTTGTGGTCTTCTCTGCACTCGGGCGGTAGGGTAGGGAGTTGTAATAAGTGCCTCTCTTTGAGGAATTTAATTTCTGGGGGGATGGGAAGATTCACGAAGGAGTTAAACAGAAGTACCCTCCAACTGGGTACAAAATGACACCAAAGCAAGCGCAGCCCCAGGCCCCACAGAGCCTGTCCTGTGGGCACTTGTCAGGGAGGGGGCCGGGAAGGAGCACCTTTGTTGGGATTTAGTGAATGTGGGGATCTGGTGGCTGTGGGGACCGTGGACTGTCAGGGAAGATAAAATAGAATGCCTAGGTACTTGGGAAGTTCTAAGTGACATTTCGTAAACTTACCCCTGTGTTTTGCACACATCAGGTAGAACAGCCTCTTAGACGCCCCCCAAAGCTGGCACGCCAGAGCTGGATGCAATGCACGCTCGCTCTCTGGCCAATCTGCCAGCTGCCCCTTGCTGAGTTAACACCCTGGACTTGCGATGGCTGTCCTTCCCCACTCTGACTTTTATGCTATGGCTTTGACTGCTAGGTTTTGGGGGCCCACTGCCTTGGAGGTACTAGGCTGAGCTGAATGGACGTGCATTTTTCAGGTTTGTCTACCTTGGTTAATGCACAAAAGATTAAATTTGCTTTTCTGACTCTAGCTGCCCATAGGAAGAATGTGACATGAGCAGGGCTGAGATGTCCCCCTTGTAATGTACTAAGAGGAGACTCCGAGATGAGAAGTTTAAATTCTTCAACTCTGTCATATTTCATAGAGTGTTGACTTAGGGCTTTTTAAAAAACTTTTTAAATTGGGTTTGACCCACCTCACAGTTATTGTCATCAGCTAAGTAAGCTCTCCCTGGCCTGGGGCATCCAGCCTTTCGCCTCATTGGCTTTTGATGAAGCCCCAGGCTTTGCTATTACATTAAGGGTGAGGCTCAGTCTCTTCTCAACACCCCTCATCCTACCCCACCCCTATGCACTGACCCCCCCTCCCTTAAGGAAACATCCTCTTTTTGCTGGGTGCTCATTGTCAGAAAGCTCTTCCTTACACAGAACCAAACTTCTGCTCCTTTGTTCTCATTCTTCCTTCTAGAATGCATTAGTTTTCCAGGGCTACCAGAACCAAGTGCCACAAACTAGGGGGCTTACCCAAAAGAATTTATTTTTCCCACAGTTCTGGAGGCTAGCATTCCTAGATCAAGGCGATGGTAGGGTTGATTTCTTCTGAGGCTCATAGGTGGCCGTCTTGTCTCTGTGCTTCATATGGTCATCTCTCTAACCTGTGTCCAAATTTCCTCTTTCTATAAGGACACCTGCCATTGGATTAAGGCCCATTTGATAACCTTGTTTTAACTTAATCACCTCTTTAAAGTCCCTATCTCCAGATAGCCACACTTGGAGGTCCGGGGGGTGAGGACCTGAACGTATGAAATAAAAATTTTTTTCTTTTATATATTGATTTTTAGAAAGAGAGACAGACAGACAGACATCGACTTGTTGTTCCACCCGTCCATGTTTCATGTACCCATTGATTGATTCTTATATGTGTATCCCCTGATCGGGGATCCACCTGCAACCCTGGTGTATTGAGACCAAGATTCCACACACAAGTATTTGAGAGACACAACTCAGACCATAACACAGAGCCTCTAAGACATGACGGCTCTTCAGAGCTTTGAAGGGAGTTCACCTTTGCCTACCACCACCAGCAAAACTAACACAATTTGTTGTCTCTGCTCAGCAGTTCTTTCTATTCATCATGAGATCGTTTTGAGGCCCCTTACCATCTGGACCCTTCTAGATTTGCTTCAGTTAAGGAGAGACCAAGTAGTGTACCCTGGACTCTGTACGGTATTCGAGAGGGAATTCATTCTAATACCTGCTCCAACAAACGGTTTTGATGACTTTCTGAAAATTAAAAAAAAAAAATTAACATAGACCTGTAGAGTTTTAGTAGCATTTTTAATAAATTCATCTTTAATTTTTGCCTTTTAATTATGGTTGACACGTGTGCACTTGTACACACAAACCCATGCTTGCAGCCCCCTCCCACCCCCTTCCCCCAACCCCGTGAGATCAGTTTTAACCATCAGTCCTTCTGACTCAGGCATTGATGTTTAGAGTCCGAGTGCTCAGGGTCTAAGTTTATTCACCACTTTTTGCCCATCCTCACGCTGCTTCAGTTTTAGGAAAGCCAGTGGGGATAGTCATTTCAAAAAAGCAAATAAATGTAGAGATGTATTTATTCTTTTGAAGTGTAATTGCTGTCTGAAAGCCTAGAAGTAACTCAGTTAATTGAATATAACTTCTTTTAGGTACATACTCTTATGCCAAACTGTAGTGTAATTAGATTTAAAATTATAAGGTATCCTCTTCACTTTTGGAGGTTGTTTTACTTTTTATTGCTCATCTCCTCCACTAGAAAGTGTGTTGAAAAGGCACATCTGTTTTGTTCTTTGTATTTTCAGTACTCAGCAGAGCGAAGTTCAAAACGAATCCTTTTAATTATCTCGTGCTTGTTTAATCAGGAGCATCCTGTTGTATCTTAGAGGTAAATGTGTCAGAAATGGTATCTTGGGGTTTAGGGTGCTATTCTGGCCACTTCCTCTTCTGCCATTGAACTGTGGCACTTCCCACAAACAGACCCTCAGTGCTGTTCACCTTTCTGCTCAATGATGGTTTGTACATCCTGATTGATAGTTTTGACAGACTTTCTCCCTCTACTGCAGTCTCTTCAGATGGAGTGTGACACTCCTGCAGTTCCTCTCTTTGAAGATGCTTTGCGCCCCCCAGGATTTCCAAATTGTAGCCCTGGGATGCCTAAAGCTGTGGCCCCACACAGCTGTTAGGCCCCTTCTGTTCTGGAGGCCCGACAACATTACAGACACCAACTATTTATAGTACACTTTTCAGTGTCAGTAAATTATAGGATGCTCTTGCCAGTGGGATGGGGCGAACACCCACCTGCCTTCAGCTCTCCGATTGCCCAGAAGCTTGCAGCCAGGTGGTAGGTAGGAGCTGAGCCCCACCTGGGAGCTTTCAGGGCCTCACTGGGCCTAGGCCTGCTGGGATGGCTGGTGGGGTGGTGGTGGTGGGGCTTCTAGTAAAGTCAGCATGCTGTGAGATGGAGTGGTTGGTAATAAAAAACAAAAGGCAGCCAGGTATGTGTGCTCTTGAGAGAAGCCCATGCTGATTTAGGCCAGTTCCGCAGGTGGCTGTGTGTTTGATGGTGTGTGCAGGGATGTTTGTCGGGTTAAATCACTGGGGAACAGAGGAGGGTCCAGTGCAACATCCATTTAATTTGACCTGGCAGGATCCCTCAAATTTCAACAAGGTAACTGAAGAACAGTGAATCTAAACTTGAGTTTGATGCAATCTCTGTAAGGTAAAGAATTTTAAAAGTATGTAAAAGCTCTTAAAAAGGCCCGATAGTGTATAGGGTCTTAATCTTTCCTTAGCCATCCCTTGGGAAAGATTTCCTGGCCTGCCATTCAGAATACATGGGAAGGGTTAGCCCCCTCTTCAAGGCACTGTTTAGAAAGGGCTCGGTTGCTAGAATGCTCTCTCCGGGCTGCCAAGCCTGAAGCAGTTGGACTTTTGGGGGCAGGTTTTGTTGTGTTAGCTTTTGGGCCCTGCAGTTCCTTGCATGGTTCAGGGAGGGACATTGAGAAAGGCCTGTTCTGTTAGCTGGAGTTTCCATTGAAGTGCTAACTGCTGGATCCTTTGAACCTCCAGCCTGGGAGGGTATTTATAACTAGCTGTTTGCGTGTTTAGAGGAACTGAGGCCCTGCCTTTCTGTAGTGGTTTAAGAACCGTGCCCTTGGTGTGGGCTGAAAGGGCAGGCCTGGCTGAGTGTGGGGACTTACACTAGGCTCCCCACGACCTTGTTCTCCTGACCCCCTCCCCTGTGAGGCCAGTGGCCCTTTCAGGGTTAACTTCTCTGCTTTGGAAGCAGCTGGCCAGTTTACACTCCTCCCCGGGCTGTACAAAAATACTTCCTTTGAAGTGTTGGGAGAAGCGGTGAAGGGTAAAACCTGGTGGAGAATAAAACCTGGAGTGGGGCTTGAATGCATTTCTCTTCCAGGGAGTTTACTGAGAGACTGAGCCCCCAGCCTTCATTGTAACCCACTGGGCTGGTTGGTTCGGCTCACATATTTCACAGCTTCCAGCCCAGTCACAGCTGGCTTTCTCTCTCTCTCTCTCTCTCTCTCTCTCTCTCTCTCTCTCTCTGTGTGTGTGTGTGTGTGTGTGTGTGTGTGTTTAAAGTCTCCCCCGAAAGGAGTATTTCTCAACAAGAGAGATAGTTAGAAGGCAGCCGCCAAAGTTGGCGGCAGAAATCCCTTTGACCGCACTGCTCCCTGGGGCTGCTCCAGTGGGGGTGGTATCCCGGGGTACGTGTGAAGCTGAAATGTTTCCACTTGGTCCTAAAGCGGCCAGCCCTGCTTCTTGCCCCACTGCCGGAGTAGGAAAGCTGCCACCGGACCCAGCATGATGCTTTGACTTTTTAAACCTTGGGTTCCCCTTTGGTAAAGTAAGGACCAGTGGAAATACAGGGTTGAGAGCACCTTGAGAAAGTGCAAGACACTACTTAACGAAGGGCCTGCTGTCGAACAGAAATGGCATTTCGGATAAAGGGGCCAAAGAGAAGAATGCCAGAGCAGAAATGAGACGGAACAAAGCTTGAATGTCTCCTTAATCCCCGAGTATTTGCAGCCGAGGAGGGGTTGGGGTGAGATGGGAGGAGAGGCAGCTGTTATATTCTAGAGAAGAATGCCAACCTGTTTCTCCCCACAGATGAGGCCACACAAGTTCTTTCTGGACCAGGGTTTACAGTCCCTTCTTCCCTGGGAATTGCTCTTATCATATGGATTTCATACATCTTACTACACTACCTCCTATCTCTCTTAGACAAGGGGTGAGGACCAGCGATTTAAAATGCCATATGGTTGACATTTTCTTGATGACTCGTGCAATGCCTTACGTTAAGTACCCGACACAAATGATCTCATTTGTTCCTCATAACAGTTCCATGCTGGTGAGTGCTCTTGTCCCCATTTTATAGTTGAGGAAACTGAGGCTTGAAGAAGTGAAATGACTTATCCAAGGTCTTACTACCTACTGATAACAGTTAAGCTGGTTGTGGGTCCTTTACTCTTAATAGCTAGAAGTGACAGTAGGTGATGGAGGGTTAAATTTAGTTTGTGCCCCACACCTGGTCGGAAATGGTTTTAAGGGAAGAAGTGGACATTGAACCCTTCTCCTTCCGACGGTTTTGATCCTCGTTGTGTTCATCAGTTGACACGTGCTGATCAGTTATACTTCAATAGATATAAATGCTTTTTTTGCCTTGAGGTTTCTGAAGTGGATCTTTTCTAATTTCTAATTCTCTGTGTTGTTTTTACAACATAAATGCTTTTTTTTTCTCTCCTTGGAAAGGAGGGGTGATGGTTGCAGGCTTTCTTCCAGTTGAAGGTCTTGGTCGTGGGGAAAGATGGGTAGCCTGAACCTCTAGGAAACCTTAGCTGTAGGCTTTGGTCTTTCCCCAGCCTAGATCCAGACTTGGCACTTACTTCAAGGGACTTGAGATCCCATCCTTGACCTTCCTAAGCTGCAGGGGAGGGAGGGCACCGGGGAAGCTTGAATGATTTGCCCCCAGTTGCACATGGGACCAGACCCAGGGCCAGCCTGGCAGTCCACTGGCCATATGCCTTGCCTTTTCACCTGGATTTCAAACAGGAGGGTAGATGAAAGGAATAGAAATGACAAGTCAGAGGAGTAGGAGGGCCCTCATTTACAAAGTTTCCTTTGATCTTCATCCCTTTGTTAAAAAAAAAAAAAAAAACACCCAAAACCCCCACAACTGGTAGCCTGAGCACATGGTTCGTTCTAGTTTATTGAGGGGTAGTCGTTTTCTTTTGGCAGAAAGCAACCCCCCCCCCCCCCACTCCACAGTGGTCTGTTTCACTTAGGTCGCAAACCCCCTCTCCCAATTCTGCTACTCTGGTGCCAGATGTCACACTCCTGTCAAATCTTTAAGAGCTTTTACTCTTCATAGGATGAAGGCTAAACCCTGCCTTACCCTACTATTCCAAAGCCCTTGGCATTTTGCTCCTAGCCATTTTGCAGTTTGGTATCCTACTACAGACGCCCTTGCTTCCAGACACATGGCTCCTCCAAACAGGCTTTGGCCTCTGTTTATATCTTTGCCTACATTCTGCCATCTTTCAAAGTGGCTGCTTCCAGGACTAGCTGTCCTGGACCGTTGCAGCACGGAGTGGTCTCTGCTGCCTCTGAACAGGAAACAACCTAGTCTGGTTACTCATTTGACACTTAATATAAATGTTACTTTTTGTTGTTTCATTTGGAGATGTATCTGTTTCCTCACTAGACTGTAAGCCTGCTGAGGTAAGAGGCATGCACTGTGAATTGCTTTGTATCCCAGTAGTACTCCATAGGCCTAGGTTGGATGCTAATGAGGATCTGGGACTGAAATTCTGTTATTTTTCTGTTAATAGGAACAAAAGACTTGATCAATGAAAGACTTGATAAATGACTTTCTAGAAGAAAAATTTGAAAAATGAATCAGATTTTTTAAATCAGGGGTTCTTAAATGAATCAGGGAGTTACATTTTTATATGTGTTTTGAGTGGGAATCAGTCTGTAGTGGGGATTTTTGACCTTGACCCCTCCAAGCTCAGCACTACCATACATGCTATTTTAAATCTGCTATTGTTGCTATTTCTCGCCCCAGTTAGTTGCCTTTTTAGTTTTAGGCTTTTATTTCAGTTATCTTATAACTTTTCCTCCTAACTCATTTCTTGGATCTCTATCACACTGTTACAGTTGGGTTCTCTTAAAAACCTCTCTAATTATTTAACTATTATGATAATGTATTTTATCTCCTTGACTCTTTCTGTAGTTTGTGGTCATGCCCTTGACCGAGGGGTTCAGGTAGGTTGATGGTCTTCACTGGAATTTTTCCCAAAGGTGGATCCACCTGAATGGGAAAGATTTATTTTCCCTTCCCCACCCACTTCCAGTCCTTTCCTCTGCCTTCTGGCCTGTGTGTGTGAAATTCTGGCCTTGAACACACCTAACAGTCCTGGGCCATGTCTCTTTTCCGGTTCACCCTTTTGTGCCTGATCTTTGCGTGGCTTTCTCAGCTGCAGCTGTGCATGGAATCATGTTTGCATCCTCACATATCTTTCCCTTCTTGGCATTTTTTCCATTTCTTTCTGGTTAAATGTATAGCAGAAGGTGTGATGACAGCACAGGGGACCATTAATAGCTCTGTTTATAAAGTGTGGGGACAGGTTTGAGGAGGTCAGGTGATTTACCCAAGGCTACAGGGCCAGTAAGGAGCAAAATTGGCCTTGGGGGGCAGCCCAGGGATGTGCCATGTCCTACGATGGCCCCATGTGGCAGCTTTGGGAGTCCATTGGCTGGCCAAGTGCCTGTAGTCTTTGAGGAAAGTTGTTGTCCAGATGAAGCAACCCACAGTGTTTACTCCACGGGCCATGTCTCATCCAGTTTCTGAAAGTAGTGGATTTGAGAACGGGTTTGGTGTTTCGTCTAGGCTCTGCTGTGTTTGTGGGTGTTTTTCTGGAGATGAACTCTACAGTACTTACGTACGTATCTCTTAAAGAAGATCCCCAAATGGGTGAAGAGCCCCTGATAGGAGTGCTTCCCCCTTGCAGGGACTGTACTGGAGCAGCTGGCCTTTTGGGCCACGGGCTGTCCCGGTATCACTAGTGACTGACTGACTGCTTTGGGGGCAAGGAGGAAAGTGGGATATCATCCACCCTCACTCCATCCAGTGTCAGATTCCTTCCTGAATTAAAAGCCTGTGTGGAATAACCTTTAAAAATAGCAAAGGGTTAGAGGTTAGTTTCTTTTTCAGGTCCTTTTTATAGAAAACGCTACATGTATTCACAAGTAGACAGAACATGTCATGTGCACAACAAACTTCCACAGCCACCATCGACCATCACCCACTTTAAAAGTTGTCAACTCCTGGCCCCCCTTGTTTCATTTGCACTCCACCTCCATGTTATTTTGAAGCAAAGCCAGCCATATTTTTTTCTGTAAATATTTTAGTATCTCTAAAAGATAAAAATTCTTAAGAAAATATCCAAACTCAATGTTCTTCCCACAAGAGGTTAATGTTGAGTTAGTGATCTACCCTCCCATGGGACATCCCCCCTCTCCGCACTCGGTAAGTGATCCATCCCGTGTCTACTTGGGTGCCCCCGCACTGGCAGCCTGGTCCAGGGCTTGGTGTCCTGGTCTGGTGGGGACGACCAGGCGCTGGCCGGAGCTCGGATTGTGGATGGTGGATCCAGGCGTGGGTGCAGCGATGGTATCGGCTTTGCCCGGAGCGGGAACTTCAAGATCAAAGGGCGCCGCGCTTCAAAGCCGCGGGAGCAGCTCGGATTGATGCAGAGAATGAGAGAGCTCCGCTGATGTAATCTCAGCCTGTGAGACAGGTTCTTTTTTTTTTTTTTAATTTAAACAAAGACACCCCTTGTTTGTTTAGAGAGGTGAAGCGTGTGCTGCGGAGGGCACGCGGCATCTGGAGGGGCTCCATTCTGGGCTGGTGGATCCGCGGTAGGGCAGGAATGTTGTAAGAGGCTGGAGTTGCCTTAGATGGACTTGTAGATTTTTCCGTGAAAGACAAACTGCTTCTGTTAAGAGCAGTTGATTTTTGTCCCTTAGGGTGGTCAGGTTTGTTACCAAGTGATTGCTGAGATCTTGAAAGCAGGATCCTCTAGTGGGTGGATTAGGCTTTGGAACATACCTGGTGAAGTAGGCAAGGGGTCTGTGGGCTGGTTTTGCTCATTGCTGCCCCACCTCTAAAAAGGAAGCTCATCTGTACCTTCCCCAGCAGGTGTGACAGGTTTGCATGAGGCTGGCAAGTAAGGCCATCCCATTGGGGTGGTCTCCGAGAATATAGCTGAATGCCAGTATCTTTACTACCTCAGCCTGAATTTTCTCCCAGTCTTTATAAAAATCGGACTCGTGACTGATATTCTGTGTGTCCCCAGTTTAAGCCAGTGTCCCTGCCGTTAGTAGTTGTTCAGCACACCCATTGATGAAACCCTCTGCCCATATGTACCTTGCAACTATATTCCCTTTTCTTGCTCAGTAAGTTTTACAGACAAAGCAGCCCTTCAGCTATTGAGTCAGCTTATTGGATGTTGAGTTCCTTCCCAAGATCTTCCCCACATCAGAGTTCGGGACCACTGTGATCTCAGCTGCTCACCAGTCTAAGTCAGGGTGACCTTGGCATCTCAGAGGCATCCTTTCCAGGCTCAATATGTTTAAAACCAGATTGTTCTTCTCTCTCCAAATCGATTCTCTTGGGTTTTTGTCTTTTACTCAAGCTAAATACCTTGTATCTTTCTAGATTATCTTTCCTCCTCAGGCCCCATGATGCCTCTTACTGTGTCTGTGAGCTTCTTAAGGGCAAGACTGGGAGGAGTTTTCCCCCTCTTTTTAAATTACAAATCAGATTTCTCCCATCTTTTACAAAAGTGCTCTTCCTCTCTATTTTATTATGAAAGATTTCAGACATAAAGGAAAAGTGAAAGCATTTTATTGTTAACATCCATGTACCCACCACCTATATTCTCCCATGAATATTATACATTCCATCTGTGCATGTGATGTGTCTTTAATATTTGAAACTTGAACCCATGTATATCCCTCACATGATAAACGTTCACATGTTTTAATGGATGTGACAGGGTTTTTTGAGATTGGCTTTTTATTCTGTGTCTACTGCTTTTAGATCTAGCTGTCTATCTCTGTCTCTATCAAAATCTCTCTCTCTCACATTGGGAACAGCCTTGGGGATTGTCATGCATTATTCAGACACTCGTGGCATAACCCAGGAGGGGTTTATAGTGGCTAGGTGGCTAGAGGACCACCTGGGGCAGGGCGTTTGCTTTGGCAACTCTGTTGTGTTTGAATGACTTGCCCCTTCACATTTCCTGGAGCAGAGCCCACTGCCCTTCCTTGTCTTGTCCCTCCTTTTGCCTTCTGGTGGCATGGCCTTGTGGCTGCAGTGAGCATGGGCTCATTTTACTGAGATTTTTGTGCAACAGCTCTGCTGTAGAGTGTGCAGTTAGCCAGCTGGGTGGAACTTCTGGTAGATTTTAACCAAACTGGTTTGAAAGATCTCTTGGTTGAACAATATTGTGGGTTTTTAAAAATTTTTTAAAGTGGATAAGACAAGTCATGTTTCTTGAAATATCAGTATGAACTTGTGCTTTGGGGGAAGTTTCATTAAAATTGGCAAAGTCAGCTTACCCTATTCATAGAAAGACTTTAGCTCTGACTTGTAAATCTGCTCGAAGGATCCTGGGAATCTAGAATCTTTTGGCTTATTATATATGTAGAAATGAGGAAGTTTTGTAAAGCTAAGATGAACCACAGCTTGTTGCACTGAGACTGGTTTCCCATGAACTCTTCTTTTTCTTTGATTTGCTTTGATTTGTATATCCTCCAAAACAAGCTGATACAGTTGGGGGTGTGTGTGTCAAGTCTTTTAGTGAAGAAGCACTTTCTGTCATGGTTTTAAGCAGGAAACGGACAAGGTGTACAAGCTCACCTGATTTGTTCTATTGGTAGAATGGATTTGCTCTTCCAACGTGTGGCTTCCCTGCTTTAGGGGCTCAGGCTTGCTTAGTTCTCAGTTTTAGAGGGTGTGTGTGTGTGTGTGTGTGTGGTGTATGTTCAGAGGAATGACCTGACTTTGCAGTGGTTGCCCATGGCCCCCAGGGTGCCACGAGGTCTGTGACATGGGTTATATAGAGAATCTGCCGTTTGTGCCTTTTATGCCAGTGTTGTATCTATTTTATTTTGCTGTAGCTACAGGAGGCAGCTCCACAGTCTCATTTAAAGCTAAGGCCACCATCTCCAGTTTGATTCTGTCTAGAGACTTCTTCGGTATAGTCTGGATCCAGTGACAATTATGTATTGAATGGTGTCTCCCTCCTCGCTATCTTGATTGGCATTTCATTTTTACCCAGCTCTTTTTCTCTTGAATTTCTTAAAGCCACGTGTTAACAATTGCTCAGTTTGTCCTCTCACACATGCTCAATGTGTGTGTGTGTGTGTTTCTGGGTTTCTGTTTTGGCGTTATCATTTGAAAGTTGCCAATATCTTGACGTTTTATCCCCCAGTATTCCAACATAGGTCTGCTAAGACTAAGGGCATGCTCCTAACCTCTGTGCCGTCATCACACCTCTGAATCTGATGTATTTCAGTTTCTCTAGTTGTCTCAGAAATGTCTTTCATAGCTGGCTTTGCAAAAATGCAGGATCCATTCACGGTCCTCCTGTAGCATTTAACTGAAAGTAGTTACATTGTATAGATGCACAGATACCATAATGTTAAGGGGAAGCAAAATAAAAGGAAAGGCATCTCCAGAATCCTACTGTCACAGTAAAGCAATCCAATTTTACTTTTCCACCTCTTCTTACGTTCCTTAAAAATGAAGCTCTGGAGAGATTTTTGTAAAGTTCATTTTTATAACCATACATGAAATAATTGCAGGTACTGTGGAATGTAAAAGAAAAAAAAAACAGACCGAGACTGTTTTGCTATTTCACCACATAACCAAAAATTGTGGTCTTTGAAAATTTTTGCTGAGAGATTTGGAGTTTTATTAAGAATACCAGGAAGCCAGCGGCCTTTGAGTAGTGTTTCAATCAAGAGACAACAAATCAACTCTTCCTTTTGTTTGTTTAAAAGCCAGCGTGTTGGATAATGTATCTATCAGTCTATAGGTCTTGGGACTCCTTTTTTCCCAAGGTGGCTTCTCCGCCTTGGCACCATTGACATTTGGGGCTAATTCTTTGTTGTGGGGAGCTCTCCTGTGTGTTGGAGGATGTTGAGCAGCATCCCAGGCCCCTACCCACTGGATGCCAGTAGTGTTTCTCAGTAATGACAACTAGACATGTCTCTCTAGTCATTGCCAAGTATCTCCTGGGTTGAATGGGTAGGGGTGGCAAAATTGTCCTTAGTTCGACCCATTGCTCTAGAAACTCTTTATGGTTAGTAACTGAGTTGAGTTTAACTTGGTTACTGATGAATTTCTCTGAAGGGACACGTTCTGTCGTGATGCGAATTAAATTATTTTAAACCCTGTCCCATTTGAGAACCCAGAAATTTCTAGATGTCACTGGCCAAGGGATTGAAATCAGTTGACAGATGACAACTGAGTGTGTGCCTTCTGTGATTTTCACACTTTAGCGGGAGCCTTGTCATCTGATACTCTTGGGACCTGTAGATGGTTGGGCCATTGAAAAAGGTCAGTTAAGTTGAAGCAGGGAATGGTGAAAAAAATGATGGAAGTTTAAAATTATGTTTTAATTAAAGCCTGTAAGTGGACATTCAGGTCTAGGTCTTTCTGAATGGGACCACTGATTTGCACTCCCTGGCCTTACTGTAGCCTTACCCTTGATCTGGCACTTAAAATTACAGTTCTGGCTTTCTTTTTTTTTTAAGCAAAGAAAAATCTTATAAAGCTATCAAGAGCCTTTTAGAATTTTTCCTTTTCCTCCCATCTAGTTTAAAAGTTACATTTAGTTCTCAGCCATTTTTTTATTTGCCTTCATTTAATTTTTCTTTCCTAAGTACTGGACTTAGTTTTCCTAGGATACAAGTTTATTGTTTACATTGTGAAAAATTTAGTTTAGTTACTTGCAGCAGATAGAGTTGGCTTAAACAGATCTAGAAACACCAGGTGGTGTGTGGAGGTTCTATAGCGTAGTTTCCTGGCCAGACATCTGTGGTGGGAGCAGGTACCAGTTAGTGGTTAATTGGGCAGGTCTGTTTATAGTCCCTACTATATTCTGAAGTGTGTGGAGAGGCTCCGGAGGAAGGTGGTACCCTTTCTAAGTGTGTGCCGCCTTTGGAGTTGGAAGACCTGGGAGTGAGCTCCTTAATGGCCCTAGCCTTCTGCTTGCTCATCTGTCAAGTGGTAATGATAGTAATGTTTGTCTTAACTACTGGGCAGGTTATCCTGCAGGTTACGTGCAAGTCACTCAAGAGGACATGCCTCTGTATATGTTCTGTGGGACAATGGCATGTTATTAATGAACCAGCTATGCTGCTGAGCCCGAGAATAGATTTGCTCTTCTAAGGATGTGTTGGCTGCGTCTTGCTCTTTGACCACAGAGCACTTGAACCCTCCCAGTGAGAGCTTTTGGTCAGAGTAGGAAATGGAAGAGGCTTTGCCCAGTACACATTCATACCCATTCCTGAGGAAATAGCTCTGGGCTCCTACCACACTGGTGGCGAAGCCACATGGCATGGCTGGGTCTGTAACAGGTCTTGCTTGAATAGACATTTCCAGTTTCTCAGTGATGAACGCAGAGAGCAAGCAGGAGTGAGGGGGCAGGAGGTGGGAGGACCCGCAGCTTGGCTTGGGGTGTGAGAGGCAGGCCGGGCTCACCACTGGTCCTTTACCCATGCAAAGTGAGTGACTTGTGAGGACTATACCACCCTAGAGGCAAAGAAGAAATTGTTCCAGTCCTACATTTTAGAGCTTCTGGAAAATAAGAAATTTTATTTATTTTTGTCAGGATACTTCTTTCTTTTACCAGAAGGTTGAACAACATTGGAGCTGTAGGTCGAAGTCTTGTGCTATTGAATGGTTAGATGAATCTTGCACTGATGTTCCTATCTTGAAGGACCTTTTGTTTTCATGGATTCGAGAAACAGCCTGCATAAATGGAGCAGATCCGATTGCTCTTTGTGGCCTTTCTCCCCCGGCCCCCAAGGAGAGCTAGAATCTGCCTAGTAGTAGGTGAAGACATTACTTCATGAGTACTTGTGTAACCTGACGATGACTAAATTGTGGAGCAGTTAGCATCAGGGAAACCCAGGGATTAGTAGTACAAATTTTTAGTATAGCACAAATTCTATCTACCCATAAGCCAGCATTACTGTTGTGACATGGGAATTGAGCGGAAACAATTAAGGAGGCTACTGCTTTGTTAGGGAACCCCATCCATCCATCCATGCCTGGTACTATATTAAGCACTAGGGATACTGCAACGGAAAATACAAAATTCTCCACCTTTACCCAGGTTTCAGAACATTATCATTCTGGAATCAGAGGGACTCTTCCTGCCCAGTTCCACTGGGCCAGACATGTAGAGAGTGACATGTAGAGAGTGTATGATTGAGGAACAGCTAAGCTTTGGTTAAATGGCAAAATATAGGTGAGGTTCCTATGGTCAGGGAAGGCAGAAAGCATGATGAGGGCACAGCTTGGTGACACATCACTGTAGACAGCCTGAGAGAATGACAGTGAGGACAATGAAGGTCATCAGCTAGGTGTGGGACCAATTTGGAACAAAGGCTGTGGAAGGGACAGGTGTGTGTGGTACCTGTAGCTGAGGCTCAGTTGATGGATAACCTTACCCTGCTCTAGCACGGAGGGGACCTGTTCAGCTGCACACACGGAGTGCCTGTTTGAAATGCAAGATGAAAGCACAGAAGCAGGGAGGTCTGCCCGGGGCAGTGGGAGGCGGAAGATCTGGTGCTTGCTTACCTTAGCCAGGAAGAGCTCTGACCCCTCTCCTGGGCTTGGTTTCCTTATCTGTAAAAGAAGGCCTGCATCACAAAAGTCTCTCCTGGTTTGAATTTTTTTTTAAAAGGAAAATCTTAACATTGTTAAGAATGTAACCGGTTGCCTCTTTGATCTTTGATCAGTGATCCACATGAGTGGAAGGGACCCGGCTCTTCCTGGTTTCCGCTGTCTTTGGAGTGAATGCAGAATGTCTATTTTGCAGATGACGGGTTCCCAATTTGAATGTGCAGAATCTCATGCGGTGTGAGTGTAGTAGCGACATTGGGGCGCTGTGTGCATGTACTCATAATCTGTCCCCAGGCTACTCTGCTCTACAGTAATAGAATAAAACCCTGAAAGCCTGGGCAGGGCCGACCGTATTTCTTTAAATTCTTGTCTTGGATGTCACTGACTATGGTTGTCTCCCTTTAATCACCCGCACAGAAGAAAGTCACCAAATATCTGCTCGTCAGGAGCTCTGCAGACCTGTCTTTACCAGCAGTCAGTCTTCAGTATGTGTCTTCTCTGAGATAAACGATTGCTTCTCTCTTCCCTATGCCTCCTCCCTCTCCCTCTGTCTGCCTTAAAGAAAGCAAGCAAAACTTCTAACTATATGGGAGCAGATTGTCAAGGTTCATTAGAATGAAGTATTGTGGGCGGGTGTGTGTGTTCTACCTATCATAGTGGCCAAATCTTTCAAATGATGTCATCTGACATTGTTGAATATAGACTTCTTTCTCACAGCAGAGCTGTATTTTCATAGCTTGTGGTTTTAAAAAGATGTAAACTCATGAACAAATGCATTCTTCTCAATTATCCACCAGTTCTACCATGTTCTTCTCTTTATTCTCCATAATCTCTCTAGAAGTTTTTGGGATCTACTTATTAAAATGGGAGCATTGTACATTATGATTGTTCAAAAATGAATCAGTTGAAGCCTGAGCAGTATAATACTTAAAAGAAGTTTTAGGTGTTGTGATTTTTTTTAAAAAGGGCATTCCTGAACCTGAATGAAGCGCTCGGTGTTCCTAAGGAACCACAGGCCCACTGAGCCAAGTGTCCTTGTCTCGTCTTCCGGTAGGCTCCATAACTATTAAGGAGTTAACATTACCTCTGCCGTATTTAAACATTAACCAGAGGGCTTCCTCTGCTGTTATCTGTTATCAACAATTACTTGGAACTTTTTCTGGCAGTCAGCTTTGTTTTTCCTCCGAGGAGATGCTAGAACAGGATGAGAATAGACATGAGGCCTCAACCAAGGAAGATTCCTGATTGTGTCCAGAGAAACACTGGCCTCATGGGCACACGGAGTTTGTCTTGTCATTTTGTGCAACCCCGTGCTCCCCCAACACACACACATGTATGGTCTCAGTCCCTCCCTCTCTCGTCTGGATCCAGAGAAGAGGGCTCTAGTAATTATTTTATTGCGTAATGATAAATGGTACCCTCTTTC
Organism: Macrotus californicus; assembly: GCA_007922815.1. NCBI lineage: Eukaryota > Metazoa > Chordata > Mammalia > Chiroptera > Phyllostomidae > Macrotus > Macrotus californicus. Next base: position 180,984 of record VMDR010000014.1, read on the forward strand.
CTATTTGCAACATTCATTAAAGTTGCCTCACGGAGGTGGAGTGATTTCGAGGTGCAATTAAGCATAGTCAAGGGCTTTTGCTTAAGGGCCGAAGGTGTTAATGCTCTTCAGGTCACTCATATTTGGGGAAACAAACAAAGGGAGTTCTGCTGTACTGCAGATGTGTTCATTTGGTTATTAACAAAAGGCTGGGTGACCCAGAAATTTAAACCCGGAGAAGAACAAAAGTACGTTCAAACTTAAAAATGGGAAGACCTTGGCGGCCCTTGAATGGCCGTCTGGAGTGCTTTCTTTGCCACCTAGCTGCTTTGGAGCCGTGGCGTCTAATAGCTTCTCAGCCTAGCAGGCCCCATGAAATTTTAGTCTGTTTCTATATAGAGTGCTCTGGAGTGGCCGTTTCTCTCTGCCTCTTGTTTACTCTGAAATACCCTTTGGAAAAAGAGCTGATGAGGTGCATTGAGACTTGGGATGAAAAGCCATTCATTGATAGCCATCCCTCGGGTTCCCCTGTCGTTTTGGCCTTAAATTTTGTTTTAAAAAAGGGTTTTTGTCTATTTGTTTTTTGTTTTAAGGAATTACTTCCAATGCAAGAAGACATGCACACTAAAAGTATTTGGATTAAAAAGGAGAAGCCCTCCCACCATACTCTTCTTCCTGTAGATACCACTGTGACCAGCTGGGTGTTAGGTTTTTCTTTTCTGTGCATTTGTCTGTGCACCCTGTTCCTTGACTTGCTGATGAGGGTTTCTCTGATTATATATGGTAGGACACACTGGGTGCACCAAAACCCAACCCCATTGTGTCCTGTGATTCAGATTGGGTGAAGCGGGACGCATTCTGAGGCATTTGTGGGGAATGGCATGGGTCTTAATCTCTCTAAGCCTCGGACACTGCCCTGGTTTTGGCCAGGGCCCTCATGATTCTTGGTTTTCCCAGTGTTGGCCTAATGGGGCTCTTCTAGAAGGAAATTTCTGAACATCTTAGTTCCTTCGACCTCAGATAAGAACACACAGAGCCTGCGCACATGTGTCTACCCTTCGTCCCCAGAGGCACCACTGTGAGAGCCTTAGCCATGTGGTCTGCTGTGTCCCTGCAGGCCACCCACCTCAGTGTCCCATGTGCTAAAGCCTCGATGTTTTCAGGTTTCCAGTCGTTCTGTCCCAACCATAGCATTTCCTCCCTGTCGCTTTGGTTTTTGGGCGCTCTGCTCATGCCTTTGGTTTTTCTCTCTTCATTCCGGGCTCTTCACTTGAAGTGTGCTCACCAGGCTCCACTGCTTGAGGTCAAGACTGTTCTCTCTGCACTCTGAGAACCTGGCCTGGGCTGCTGAGCCCGTGTGAAGGTGGGGTGCTCACACTGACACATCTGGCCAGCTGTCCCTGTCAGCCTGCTGCGTCCTCCCTTCTCCCCTGAGGCCTGCAGGGTGCCACCGGCTGCAGAAATGATATTTTACAGTAGCATCACTGTAGTTTATGAGAGAATCCATTCTCCTAAACCTGACTTAGGATTACTTCCACCAGCAGCAGTCTTAGGGTCTTCAAAGAGACTCCCACCTGGAGTTCCAGCCACCTCACTAACCCAGGGAGTGTGGGATGGGGGTAGATGATCCTTTTGTCTTAAGAAGCTTTGCTTGAACCTTTCGTCCCTTACCACTCAGGTGCACCGAACCCCATGGACAGCCTTTTCCAGTGTCCTCTGCAGTGTGAGGGGGAGTTCAAGGGGGCAGCCCAAAGGCGCAGTCAAGGTAATTTGGGGAGCTAGACTTTATTCTCCTTGGCATAGTTTTCTCTCCATCATCAGTCACTCCCAAGTGCCATCATTTTCATTCACCTTGGTGCCTGTATTCCTAGTCTCATGTCACCACTGCTCCCAAATTCATGCCGAAGTCTTTCAGCCATAGGTTCCTGACCAAGGAGTACAGTCCTCTGTCCATCTGTACTCCAGTTTTATTCTCATCCTCTGGCTGAAAGTCCTGACCTGACGCAGCCATGACCCAGACCTGGACCTGCGGAGGTGTTTCTAGCTTAGTCTGTCTCTCATCCCTACCTGTACAGCCTGGGCCTTGTGGCTGTCATGCCCACAGAACTAATGCCACACCAGTGGTGCCTCTGGGGACGAAGGGTAGACACATGTGCGCAGGCTCTGTGTGTTCCTATCTGAGGTCGAAGGAACTGAGATGTTCAGAAATTTCCTTCTAGAAGAGCCCCATTAGGCCAACACTGGGAAAACCAAGAATCACGAGGGCCCTGGCCAAAACCAGGGCAGTGTCCGAGGCTTAGAGAGATTAAGACCCATGCCATTCCCCATGCATTCCTCACCTTGATGATGAGCTGTCCCGTGAACCTAGGAGTACACCAGAGGCAATTCTCCTGGGATCCTGAGTCCCGCTCACCAGCCACCCTGGCAGACAGAGCAGCAGGCTAGTACCTGGGAATTTGGCCCCACTCCCTGGGCCCACGAAGGTACCCCGAGTAGCTGCTTCGTCACGGGTGGCTTGTGTCCGGTCAGTTTACTCTTGGTCCTTTCCTACTCTAACCCCCTTGTCTCTATGAGGTGGTAATCTTTAAATTTTTGGATTTCTGTGCCTTTCCTTTTCTTCTCTTTTTAATTCCTCTGGCTTTCATAGAGCTTAGCCATCCCATAAAAGCATCCCCTAAACTTCATAGATCTTCTCATCTCCTGGACCTTGAAATAGGACTGAAGGAGGACTGGAGGAGCCCTCCCAAAGCCAGTGCTTGTGACTAAGCTGCTACTACATACAGGCTTTAGGAGTTCTTTTTTTTTTTTTTTTTTTTTTTTAAATTATGAAGATGAGAGTCTCTGCCTCTTAAAACTGTTAGTTGTCATGCCCTGGCTTGTGCTGTTAATATAAAACTGAGACTGGAGGCCATAAATTTGAAGATGAAGATGATAAGCCGCTGCCAACCAACTTTTCTCTAACAATAAATTTCTTTGAAAAAAGAAAAAACCCATGCCAGACTTGTTTGTCTGAGATTTGTCTCTGTAGGTCTCCCAGAGGCCCCCATGGAAGCTGACTGGGGGATGGACAGAACTGGCCTGTTGGAGTTGGGACTGGCCGGTGCCTGCCTCCCAGCGCCTGTGCCGTGTCAGGGCATGGTGCCTGGTTTGAAGCGCTATTCATCCATCAGCACACTGACCCCTTTTCAAGTTTCATTGTTCCATTGTTTTGACTATAAAAGTGACACTGGTTACAAATCCAGTTTCTGTGATCTAGAACAGTGTTCTCAAACTTATGTGTGCATCAGAATCACCTGGCCCCACCTCTAGAGTGTCTGATTCAGTGTCTCTGGGGTGAGGCCTGAGAATATGCATTTATAACAACTTCCCAGATGCTGCTGCTGATCTGGCAGCCACCCCTTGAGAACCACTGATCTAGAAGGTACAAGGAATGAGCATCATCTTTAGCCTTACCACTCAGAACACTGTTAACATTTTAGATTGTAAATACTTATATTATGGGCATATTCTTAAAAGCAAAGATAGTTCTGTGCCATACATATTAGTGCTTCAAAAAAAGCCTTTTTATTTTAGAATACTTTTAGATTTACCGACAGGTTAAAAGATAGAACAGAGAGTTCCTATATACCCTGTACTCAGTTTCTCTTATTGTTAATGTCTTACATTATTATGGTACATTTGTTACAACTATGGAACCAACATTGGTACATTAACTAAATTCCACACTATTACTATTTTTAATGAAGATACATGATACTATTTTCATAATAAGATTCAAGTGTCAGAACAGCATAAAGACAGAAGTGAAAGACCTCTTCATTCTTCCCACCCCACTCCTTATATATTTCAGAGTATTTTTCTATATACTGTATATGCACATAATTACACACACACGTATCTTATTTTGGGACATACTTTTGTTTCATTTAAATATGTTTTTGAAGGGTTTTCTATATCAGCATATCCAGATCTTCCCCATTGTGTTTTAGTGGGTAGCATACATTGTTTTGTACCCTTTTAAAATTTAATATCAGTTTCTGGATTCTAAATCCAGGAGATTAAAGGTGAGGTCTGGCACACCTTGTTTTTATCTTGCACTGGAGGTTAGCGATTATTTGCCCTCCTTTGTGGAGTACTTAGCATGTTCCAGGCACTGCCAAGCATTTAGCGTGTATTATCTAACACAGTTATCAAAACAACCTTATGAAATAGGTATCATTATTATCCCCATTAGCAGATGAGGAAACTGAGGGTCAGGAAGGTGCAGCGAGGAAAACCCTTGGATGACTTTCTAACTGGAATGGCCTCTCAGGCATTTTGGGTGCCGTGAGCCACTTGGCTGAGTATGAGCGTTGTTCGGCTCCCTCTGCGCACGCTCAGTGCTGCAGTACGAAGGTGAGGTTTCCTGCAGGAACGTGGTCTGGTTGAGGAGACATACCTATAAATAAGTTGTCATATGATAAGTATTACACTGGAGGTTTTATGTTACTGGTGGGTTTTTGATGCCTTAAAAAATGGAAGTATAGCATCAGACTTTAATCACACCTGACTTTGAATTCTGAGTGTTACTTTTTTAGCTGAGTAGACTGTGGGCAAGACACTTGACCTCTCTGAGTTTTTGTTATGACTATCTGAAAAAAATATTTCTCATATTCGTTAACACTAAAGAACTGCATATTAAGAACTAGCTATTATGCTCAATAAATATAGAAGGGTATACTATGTATTTCATATACAGGATGGGGCAAAAGTAGGTTTACAGTTGTATGTTAAACAGTTTCTTCTTGTATTATTTTCCATTATGAGCAACTATAAACCTACTTTTGTCCCCACCCTGTATTTAATGGGATTAATAATACCTATAAATGTATAATCTCTGCCCCATCGATTGCTCAGTGGAACCCTTGCCTTCAGAAATCCTTGGAACGTTCAGGATAGAAATAAGGATAGAAGCCAATGTCACAGTGATCTTTCTTATCTTTTCTCTCTCCAGACCAAATCCTGAAGCCCTCCCAGAACTCCTTATGCCTCCATCTTTGCCTTCTGAGAGCGCTCTCTTGGTGGGTCTCGCCCTTGGCACTCAGGCCTCACTCCTGTACACGTTTTATTCACCTTCTGTCTGTATAACTACAGTCTCTTTGGAGGGTAGAATCTATCCCTCTCATTCTTGCGTCCCCTGCAGCTTAATGGAAACACATTAAGTATCAGTGGCAGAACCAGATGCTCTAGAAGGGGCTCACATCCTACATGCTAGGCTGGGTCAAGTTTAAGCATTAGGGTTTTCGAAGAGTTTTTTTTCCTTCTCCCAACCGCCTTGTCACTGCCTCCCCACCTCCCAGTTTTTTTAGAGATTAGCCTCTTATACCCAAACTTGAGTTTTTAACATAGAAGGGTCATCGAACATTTTGTTCAACAGGGTTTTTAATGAACTATATCTTGATATATGAGTAGTCTGCGTTATGAATTAACTTACTCCTTGGCTCTTTCATTGGGAGGAGAGATTTATATTGATATTCCGCCCCCCACGTAGAGAAGCAGAACAAAACCTCAGCAGGCCCACGTCTTGTGTAGCCAGGACAGTTCCGACCAGGCTGCCGCAGGTTAGATGAAACGCTGTTTGCCATTTTCCTCCCCTTCTCAGGCCTCGGGTAGAGAACATTCTGAAATGATTCTGGGCCAGCAAAGCTGGAATAATCTTATAAAGAAGTTTTGGTAGAAGGTGAGGCTAAAGGGGTTAAAGGAAAGGCTAGTTTCTTTGCTGTTTAATGGCTTGGAGAAGATTCTAAGTTTGCCCTGGGGGATCTGGTGGCGAAAACATGCTCCATGTCAACCTGAACTGTCTAAATAATAATCCTGAGAAGTATGGCAGTTTTATTTTTTCCTCCTTTCCCTAGAAAATCAGCTGAACTCCATACTTCAGTTGGAAAATAGGCTTGACTTGTCGTGTATGTGCAGACCCACTCTCCTAGATTCAAAGAGCAGGCTGCCCCTGTTCTGAGGGGCAGTAACAGAAAGAACCACACTAGGTTTCTGCCTTTCTTTTTTTTTTGAAGGAGCTTGCTCCCCCTAAGAGAGCCAACGATTCAGAAAACTTAATCACAGGTTCTTTTTCCATTCAGACTTAATCTGGTCATTCAGAGGCCCTTGCCCTCCCCTTCAGAGGTTGCCTATGCCTGACCTAGGGCCACCGAGGTCTTCCTCTTGGCCTTCAAAGGCTCAAGAGGGCAGAAGCAAGTCTGATTCTTTGGGTAGGGGGTTGGATTGGGTTGGGTCCCTTAATCTCCAGTTGTGAACTGTAAAGGAGACCCCCCAGCAAGGATTCCCTCTCCTCCCTGATTTACCATTGCAGCCAGAAGCTTCTGTTGCTTTCAGCACCCCCCCACCCCCCGCAACACACGCTCGCACGCACACATGCACGCGCACCACCAAATGTCACAGGAATTTATTTCACTGGGGTTGTTCATTTTCTGGACTTTTGTTTCTTTTCAGACACTTGAATCACTGTCACGAAATCCTTTCTTCTTTTCTGTCTCTAGTTCTCTAACATCTTTAGTGACAGAGGTAGAAGGGCCTTAGGAAGGCTGTCTGCATGTCAGTAAGTGTCTGCATCTCTCCTCACGTTTCTGTTCTCCAAAAACAAGAGTAGCAAAAGGATTCTTAGAAACCCTGTCACTACAAAAAGGATTAGTTTGAGGCGATGGTGGTGGCAGGGGGGCTGAGGAGGAACATTATGAGGCCCTTGTTTGGTGTTTATTAGCTGTGTGGCCAGTAAGGTGTCTGAAGTAAGTGCAAATACATGTTTATTGATTTTATTTCAGAGGAGTATTTTATTTTATTTTTTTTTAATTTCATGTATATGCATTTCCGTTTGGCTAAGGACAAATGCAGGTAAAGTCTTGGCCTACTGAAAGAGCCATTGAAATTTTGTTTGATTTTTGTTTTTAACACAGCACATTTTATATCTGCAAAATGTAGTGAAGACAGAGCCATTGATCAAATGAGATTGCATAAGCCTTTGATTCCTGAGTGTTTCTGCTAAGAAGAAGTCACCCCTGCTATTTTCGCTTTGCCCTTTCACATGAGCTGTGGTTCTGTGATACAGTTTCAAGCCTGAACCCTTTGTGCGTGTATGTCTAACCCTATGAACCTCTCACCTGTTGCAGGAAATCATTTTGAGCAAAATGATACCTTCTTTGAGAGACTGAGCACTTTCTCAGCAGAGAGCTGGGGCGAGGGCCTTACAGATGTGTCCACCTGCCCAGGCCTGACTTCTGTGAAAACCCACTAAAAACAACAGATGACAGGTCTTCTCTGGAAGAGAAGAGAGACCCGGCACTTTCATGTAAGCACGTTAAGCCATTTAGTAGCAGCCAGAAACTAAGAATGAAAACCAAGCTTTTAGCCCCTCTCCTTCTGGTCCCTAGGCCTTCATGGGTTTTTGCCCATCAGCGGAAAGAATTTCAGCCTGAGAGCTGGGAGACCTCGCCTCCAGTTGAACTGGGTGACCTTTGGCAAGTCTCTTCATGCCCTGGTCTTCAGAATGAGGGAGTGGAACTTGATTCCCTAGCAGTCCCATCCTCCTGGGTTCTCTGTGATTCCCAGGGCCAGTGCCACATTTGGGGTTGGAGGCGTCCAATGGGAAAGGGACTCTTGCAGAAGTCCATCAGGGGCTGCGAAGTCTATTGACTCTTGTTTCTTTTGCCTGGAAAAATGAGGGCAGCTTCTATTCCAAGTATGGGTACCTTCAGATTTCCCTGTTTAGACTGGAAGTGCTGTTGGAAAGAAGTCATTTTATGTAAGGATTTAGAGATTTTTCTACCAAGGGGTACTTGTCCTGAGATGGTATTTGCCATTGTGTTATTAATGGCTGTGTTTCTCTTTCCATAGCCGTGGGCCTTATCTTTCTGTGTGTCAAGAGGTTTGACTAGCACTTAAAAAGGCAGCTTCAGGAAATGCTATTTTGTGTATTTTCTTTCCCCCCTTGCTTTTCCAGTGGTTGAATGACACAAAACTACCAGGTTTTATGTCCCACTGGGCAGCTGCTGCTGGTCTGATGTTTTTCTCTTCCCTTCCTCCCCTGCCTCCTGTCCGCGCTCCCCTGGAGGCCCCTCCTGCCCCCATTCTTGCTCTGCTCTGAGGGGAGCTGTACCTTTGTGGTCCTTCTGCAGCTGACGGACTTTGATGGGGACATGCTTGCTGCCTCTACACTTGCTTCCCGTAGCAACCGGTCCTTTGAAGATGACCTCTTGCTGTTTGTCTGTTGTCTCTCATGTTGGATTATAGATGAGAGATTTACCAGGCTGGGGGTAGGGGCCTGCTGTTAGCACATTTCTTTTAGGGTTCCCAGCGTCTCCCAGCCTGTGTTTTCTCTCTCCAGAATATGAGGTTTGGGGGGGCTGTAATATTTGTGCTGAATCAAAGATAGTTTGAAGTGTGTAGGATTGCCCAAGTTGAGAGATAATTTGGAAGTGGATGCTGCAATGATTCCTTATTGAAACTGTTTGATTTACTTCTCATTTTTCTTATAATGTGATTCACACACATAGGAGGGGGAGGGCACCCTCTGCTCCTCCCTCTGCTCCCCAAGTGTGTGCGTGTTGGCACTAAACTTGTTTCCCAGTGTAATCTGAGCTCTAGGAATTGCCACATTACCAAAATCTCCACACATTTGAACACCCCTATTTTTCCCCAAAGCATCAAGTTTTCTCACTCTTTTTTTAAAGCAATAGGATCCTCCAATATGTGGCCCTCGTTCTGAGCAGACAGCTTCCAATGTGCTGTGTGTAGCTAGTGTGTGGATTTCTGTTTAGCTCAGGGGACTTGCCTTGGACGAGGTGGGTATAAGGGTGGAACAAGGACCTTGTGGGATATCAGGAGTCTGAAAGAACCCCCTAAATTAAAACAAAAACTTGTCCTCTTTTCCCTATCCATGTAGCAAAGGCTAAAATAATATTAGCACCCATTTTAGTGTAAAGGTAAATAAAGAAAACAGACACTTAGATGCACTGCTGGGGGAGGGTTGTTTGTAGCTATTCATACCCCTTGAGTTCACAGTTTTTCTTCTAGGAACTATAGAGATGTTCCTATCAGAGATGCATATCAAGGTTTTTGTGTGTGTTCACTAACATGTTATTTATGATAGAAAATTACCAACAATGAGAACATCTAACAGTCAAGGGCTTGGTCAGTAGTAGTACTTTTGTTCGTATGGTAGAGTACTTGCACACATTGTAATTGCTTGAGGGAAGTGTTTAATGTCAAGGGAAAATGCTCTAAGTGAACAAAGTAGAATATAATGCAGTATATGATGTGACACTAATTTTAATTTTAAAATGAGGAGAAATGTATGGCATACATAGAAAAAAGACTAATAAAATTCTACTTCCCAATTTTTCTCTGGTAATGAGATTTTAGGGTACATTAATTTTTTTGTGTGTTCTATGTTCTTCAGTGATCAGGTATTACTTTTATAAGCTGGGAAAGTTTTTTTTTTTTAAATTTATTCTTCATGCCCTGGATGTTGAAGTTCTGTGGACTGAGTGCAGGCCTATCAACCCAATGGTTGCCAGTTCCATCCCCAGTCAGGGCACATGCCTGGGTTGCGGGCCAGGTCTCCAGTAGGGGGTGCGCGAGAGGCAACCACACATTGATGTTTCTCTCCCTCTCTTTCTCCCTCCCTTCCCCTCTCTCTAAAAGTAAATAAATAAAAATATATAATTTAAAAAATGTATTCTCCACCCCCCAAAAAATACATTGAGAATTTTTCACTTAAAGCTAAGTAATTCTTAATAAGTCGACCAAGAAAATACCTCTGTTCTTTTCTTTTTTGTCATTAGAATGTGCTTGTGGTTCTTTGGTGGTTTTTGTTTTTTGTTTAATCAATGCTACCATCATTCTTTATGTGAGAGAAATGGCGTTGTGGCTTTATCCAATAGGAAGTTATACCCCTCAGCAGGCACTCAGTAAAACAATATAGCGTCTTTTATAATCATGCAGTGATGCCTGACTTCCATATGGGTGTTGGTGTTTTGGGCACAGTCCAGGTGGCTGTCCATTTGTTGAAGGTGCATGCACGGCAGTAGGCTTTGCGAGCTCTTCTGCTTGTCGGTGGTTGAAATCACTAGTTATGGACCCTATCTTTATTTTTCAATATTTGTGATATGGGAAGAATGAGACATGTTAGCAGATGATTTGTGAGCAGGTTGTCTAGGGGCACTGGAGGGGAGGGAGAGGGTTTTGGGGACTGAAGGGTGGGTTTCATTTGGTTTGGGCAGTAGCAGGTGATGGCTGCTGAAGGTAGAAAGGTCTGTATTATCTGTTGTGGTGAACTTGACGATGAGGTTGGTTGAGTTGGAGGGATGAGTAGCTATGAAACCATGGGCTGACAGGCCTCATGCTTCTTCAGCCCTCACTGTCACCCATTGCTTGGGAAATCCGTGAGGCTGGGAGGACGATGAATGTAGCGGACATTTCCTGGGAGGGCATTGAGGGGCCAGTCCAGAATGCTGGAATGTGGGTAAAACTAGCTTCTGTTGGCTTCATCATGTTGGGGCGCGGGGGACTGGTGAAGTTAGGATTGGCTCTCTCGAGAGGGTTCAGTTATTGACATTCCTTTCTATTTTGAATCCTTTAGATAGGCCCATGTGGAAATCCACAGGTGTCTAGATGGAATTTTCTTTCAACTGGTACCCTGTTAACAATCACATGTTACTGAATTATGTTGCATTGTATGGATGCCACATTTTATTTCTCCGTTTGTCAATGGGTGAGTTTGTCAGTAGGTGATCATTTCAGTTGTTTCCGCTCTGGTTATTGTGAACAATACTGCTAATGCACGTTCACGTACAGTCTGCGTGTGGACGTGTTTTTATTTCTCTTGGTATAAACCTGTGGAATTGCTGGGTCATATGGTAACTCTGTGTTTCATGTTTTGAGGGACTGCCAGACTGTTTTCCAAGGTGGCTGTGCGTCGGAACTCTTGTCTCGCTCCACATCCTCAGCAACACTTGTTATTATGTCTTTTTTGATTGTATTCATCCTCGTAGGTGTGAAGTGGCATCTTTGATTTGCATTCCTCTGATGGCTAATGATGTGGAACATCTTTTCATGTACTTACTGGCCATCTGTATATCTTCTTTGGAGAAATATCTCCTCAAATCCTTTGCTCATTTAAATTGGATTATTCTTTTTATTATTGAATTGTAAGAATTCGTAATACTCTTAAAGTGTTAAAGACCACAAAGAGATTTTCTTTATGTGGGTTATATCTACCCACATTTGCCAACAGAGTCTTTAAAAACATTTCATTTAAAAATACATTTTAAAATAATAGCAAGCATATTACATGTTAACTAATGCTTTTTAATGAAACTACTTATTTTGGAAAATACAGGGAGAAGAGTGGCTTTGTTTTATATTTTTGTAAATCTCTTTCATGTCTAGCTTAGTAGAAGACAGTTGGATTCTCACATCTACTTTTCTGTACCCATTCTGCTTCAATACAGTCTGGCTGAAGTAAGTGGAGAATATCTGGCCTTACACAGATGCAGCTGGAGAAAGGAGGAGGAGTTTTTTATTAGCTTCTGAAGGTAATTGTGGTACTTTTTAGTGCCATATCAAAACTCATCAAGAAGAGGTAGTTTCTTGAAGGTTAGTTGTAATGTGGAATCTGAAACCATATAGACGTGTCGGGTAGGATAGGTAGTAAACTAAGGCGGGGTGGGGGGGGGAGAGGGGAGCCATGTCTCACCTGTTGATGCAGCGATCCTCAGGTGGGGGTGGCACCTGACTCGGGTCTCTCCCTGGTGACAGATGAGTGCTTCATACCCTTCTACATTGAAATCCACTAGTCTCTGTTGCACTTTGAATGGATCTTTTTACTATTAAATTATTTTGTATTATCATGCTTTGGTCATTTAGAAAAAACTGACTCACTAAGTCAAGCAGCTCCTCCAAATGCTGAGACATTCCATTATACAGTATTAAAAAATCACATTTGTTAATATCCTCATCTATCTCAATAGAAAAGTGTTTAGGTATTAGGATTCCATCAATCTCATGTTGGCACACATACATTTACTAAAATTCTAATTTTGCTTTAAAAAGCTCAAATTTTATCATTGGCAGCAAATATTGTCAATTGTTTTCCCCGAAGTGACAAGCTCAACTCTGTTCACTTTTGAGAAACGGTCTGCCCTGTACCCACCTTTGTCGGTTGTCCTTTTAAGCAAAAAGGATGCTCCATAAAAAAGTGGCTAGTTTGGCTTGCAACTCACTGTCACACACATACTTTATCTCGAGGCAGCCATTGCGCTGTGCAGCGAGGTGCCGTCTGCATCCTTCCCACTTTGTCACACGGAATACGTAAAAGCATGTACTCAGGAGTTGAGCACTGAAACAATTAAGGTCTTACTTCATCAGCATTGCCTCATCAACATTCTTAAGGGCAACCTCTTTCTATAATTGCACGTATACAATAAGCAAGAGTGCGGTCTGGTGCCACTGCCTGGAATCGCACAGCAGTGTTTTCCCACCGTTGCTCTTTGCCCTCGCAGCGTCCCTGAGGGGGTTTTAAGGCTCCTACCTGCCCCACACCCTGGGAGGTTTGGGGGGTGGGGGGTGGTGACAGATGACTTTGAGAACTGCTGAGTTAGATGGTATTTAATGGGAATTGGGATAGAATCTTTTGAAGTGCTTTCCTCTGGTATGTGAGAATGTTAGCATACATTTGTACGGTGATAGGGGCTATGTTGTATGTAATGTAACAACATATGTGATACACTGTGCACCTTGCGGTTACGTCGGTCTTCCTAGTCTTCAGCAATATTCAAAACCACAAAGCCCTTTCCACTGAGGCTGCTTTAAAAGTAAAATGCTTTCCCATTTTCTACTCCCTTTTCTTTTTTGTTCTTCCAACAAAAGGGCCCTCTTTATCACCCACCGCTGCCAAATGTGGTGCTTCCCTTATTTCATGTTTTGAGTTTGGAAAGGTAGTGGCCCTGTAGGGCCTTCCTCCATACGTCTGTTTCTCAGGACACTCCTTACTCTGAAAACCCTAGACTGGTGTCTAGTTCAAGCCCAGGCCGGTGGCTGGCAATGACCCAACCCTTGCCATGTAAATCCTCACTGAATGGCAGCAGACTCAAACTTAGCAGTTCATGGAATTGTAAGGTGAGCCCTTACAAGGGTGTTTCCCAGCCAATTGTGACTCCATCTAAAGCCATAGCTGGGCCATTAATGTATTTTGGGCCTTGTCCTCTTTTATATCTTGCCAAACTCTTGAGAGTCTACTGTATAGCTACTGGCAACAGGTCTCTGCCAAAAACAGTCTATGAACGTATCGTTTTACACCTCATTTTTCCTTGTTTCCCCCCTGTGATGGCACCTTGCCTGTGTTTCTCTCCCACATCTTTCCACCCACTTAAAAAAAATTATTCATTTAACTTATTCCTTCATTGTGATGTAGACTTTTGGCTTCTGTAGTTAACTTAGTTGTGAAAGAGTTGCTGAGGAATGAAAATGTTCCTGTCTTTGTAGGGGACCCTTCCTTTCCCAACCACCAGTGGTTCTCCTTTGGGCCCTCTTATGGGTTGAATTGTGTCCTCCCCAAATTCCTATGTTGAAGTCCCAACCCCCTAGTACCTGAGGGCTCAGACTGTGACCTTATTTGGAGAGAAGGTCTTTACAGAGGTAGTCAAGTTAAAATGAGATCACTGGGGTGGGTCCTGATCAAATATGACTGGTGTCCTTGTAAAATGGGAAATTTGGACACAGACACACACTCAGAACAATGCCACATGAAGATGGGAGGCAGTGATAAGGGTGATGATTCTACAAACCAAGCAATGCCAGAGATTGCCAGCAGCCCACCAAAAGCTGGGGGGAGAGACCTGTAACTATTTTCCCTCAGCCCTGGGTCTGCAGCTTCCAGGCTCCTGAACTGGGTGAGCTGTGAGACAATACATTTCTGGTGTTTGAGCCACTTTGTAGTACTTTGTTAGGGCAGCCCTGGGAAACTAGCATGCGCCTCAAGGCTCGCTGCTCTCTCTTGGTGCCCCGTAGTTCTGTTATTCACCTTGGACCTTTGTTCTACAGGTCACACCATGGATGGTCTCGCAGGGTGGCCTGTGCCCCTCTGTGTGAGCGTCCTGCTCTGTTAATGCTTACACTAATGAGGAATGCAAGGTCAAGAGTGGTGTCTTCTGGAAGGATGGAGAGATGGTATTGGACCCGGTGGCAGGGGACTCTGTGTACCTGCTTCCATCCCCTCTTCTGCCATCCCTCTTCCCCTGCATTAATTGGAGATGTTGAAATCTGACTAGCCTCCACTTGCTTCCCTTTCCTGGGAGGCCGAGGAACATTGGGCCAGCATGGGTTATTTGGCTTTATTTTCTCCAAGTGCTTTCTCCATGGGACCCTCCTGTGGGTTCCCAGCTGACCGCCTATTTGCACCACACAGCTAGGGGAGGTGGCCAAGAAAAGCGAGCTGCTGGAATGCTCAGGGCCCCGAAATATTACCCTTCGTGGTAGTTTGGTTCTTGCCAGGATGTCCTTGTAAAACTTTTATGAAGATGTTGTTGTACTTGCATTGGAGGTTGAAAATTGCTGTTAACTTTGCTAAGTCCCGTGTCCCCCAGGAATGTGGGACGCTAAGGAAATGCCGCTGGCCCTCCCTTCTGGATGGGCGCTCCGCTGCAGCAGCTGCCTGGGCAGAAAGTTGAGCTGGATGGATGGATTAAGGGACATCAGCTAGGCCTTTGTTTAAAAATATTTAAAATATGTTTGAACCTCCCTTTATCAACAATGAACAATTCCTTTCAGCAGAGAGAAGTTTTTCATTTCCATGTTTTTTTGCGATTTTGTTTGGTTCTTTTGTATATTTGCGACTTCAGAAAAGTGTCCCCATTCACATTTTGGAAGCCAAGTACAAAAGGCGCTGCATAGTTATGTTCTATTTTGCTTAAGGGGAAAGAGCAGTTTACTTCTATTAGGAACATAATGTTTAGGAAGATAATCTTCTCGTGCAGAGCTTTGATGATTAAAAAAATAACGTTTGAGAATGTGTGTATTTAAAACTTCTCTGGAATTAAGAGTTAATGGAGTTACATTACTAATGAGAATGAGCTTCAGAAGTCACAAAGAAATAAACATAAAAGAGTTTTCTGTGTCGGGGTCTGCTGGTCTTGGAACCAGGAGTATTAACCCACACAAAGTACTTGACCATTAGATATTGTGAATTAAATGTCGGAATAAGGTAGCATTTTCCTAAAATAGGATCCAGGTTTTTTCCTTGTCTTCCTCCCAGATGATCACAGTAGTGTGTATCAGGTTTCTGCTTAACTTCAGATCTTCTTTGGACATTTGCCCAGTGTTATTAGAAACCTGAGATACTTCTCTACATACATGCAAGAAGGGCCAGCATGTTGCCCAACTCCAGGGGCCCCATTCATCTGAGAGTGCGTGGATTAGACCAGGGTGTGAAGGGTGCGGGCCCGCGCTGGGCAGTGTGTGGCCCTGCGTGCAGGTGCTGACAGGCCAGGCAGGGTGGGTGGAGGTTCCTGCTTCTCGGGTTGATTAGCACATAATTATTTTTAGAAACTGACCCTAACCATAACCCCTGATATTCTGTGTCCTTAACCCAAATCATTCATGCAAATCATTCATCTGGAGGAGCATTTGGCCAACTCTGGGTTATGGCTTTGCCCTCCAGCCGCTAGCTCAGCCACAGCTTGACAGGGGTGAAGCCACAGCCTGTGAAAGATCAATCTGGAGAATTATTAGTTGTCTCTTAAGGTTGCTTTAAAGCTGCTTGAGGGCCAAACCTGAGTGTGCTTATATTTCTTCATTTTACACCTTTTGCTACAACTATTCCTGACCTTTGTTGATTCTGGAGGCTGGGATCTGAGTGAAGAAGATAAAGGGGGCTCTGGATACACATTCCAGAATGTTTCAAAAGTTTCAGAGCTTGGATCGAGGTGAGTGATGTGCCACCAGGGACCAAGGTTCCCCTCTATCCTGAAAGGATCTTTCTCTCCAGCCAGATGCGCTTTAGTCATTAATCAGACATTTAACAAATGGCACATACATCTGTTAGGTTGGAGCCTATGAACTTGCCATTTTTGCAAATCAGAAAGGGTTGAATTTTGGCAGTTTTCCATGGTCCTACCTGGAGTTCTGTAGCGAGGCTGAAGAAGAGCAGGAAGCTGAGACCCACATGCCTTGTTCTGGGTTGTGATTCTTGCCTTGGAACGTCCTTGTGTGTGACATTGGGCAGGTCACCCACCCTCACTGTACTGAAATTTACTGCTCTGAAAATGAGCATGATTGTGGTACCATGTCGGATGGTTGTTTTAAAGACTCCATATGCCCGTGTATATAAAGCACTTGGGGTGGGCATGGTGCAGCGCTGTGTACTGTTGTTATATTATTTAGTCATCCTTCGGGGCACCAGCCCAGTGTCTGCCCCATCTGTTTAGTCATTTGTGTGCCACCTATTTAGTCACGTATTTTTCTTTAAAGTTACTACAGAAATATTTTGTTGATTCTTAGATGCTGTTCTTTTTTTGTATCTTATCATCTCTGAAGTTGGAATGTTTTACAAACCACAGCATGTCCTAGTTTAATTTTTTTCTTGTCCACTCAAAAATATTTGGGTGATGGTATTTTAGATTTAATGAAAAGGGTATTTTTTCATGGAAATTTCATCAAGAATTTGTACTAGTGATCTTTTCTAATTCAATACAACGAATAGATGTCTATTATTTTGGAAAGTCCACCTGTGTACCACCTAGAATCCTCTGTGAACTGGTAGTGGCTCGTGGCCAGCATTTCGGGAAGCAAGTACCGTGGAGGGTTTTCAGATCACATTTCGTGGAGCTGCCTCAGGGCCCCTGCCAGGAGCAAGGAAGCCAAAGGAATAGCTTCGGATCCTCTTCACCCAGTGTGGCCCTGCTTGTTGTCCGTCTTTTGTACGAGCATTTTATCTAAGCATTGGTTTGTCGAAAGGACTTCCAGTACTAAATGTGGCTGCTGAGGTCCCACAGGATGGGCGGGATGGGAGTGCACACTCTCTCTCCATCCCTAGGACAGGCAGAGCACATTGGCCCACCCGGCTGATGGGAAGAAACTCTGTCTATTTGTAGATCACAGAGGTGGCTAGAGACAGGGATGTCTTTGTAGACTGCTTTCAGGGATGGAAGTGAGCTGGTGAAATGATGTGTAAGGCCTACCCCCAAATAGAAGGGAGTAGATAGGTATGTAGTACAGATAAGGTAGGGAGAGGCGATAGTTTCTGCTAATAATAACTGTGGACCTTCCTGTTAGATGCAAGTGTCCGATGACATTTTTCAGATTTTTCATTTTTCTGAGGTGTATTTAATTTATTTTTCTTGATTTTTTTAAATTTTAATTTTAATTTTTAAGCAGTAGCCACACTGGATGAAACCCTTAGCTTCCTAGAAACAAAGAGACCTCCTGACTCTTCCCTTCCCTTTCTTGGGGGGTGGTGTTTTCTATGTGACCAAGGATGCAGCATGGGGAATTTGAGGGAGCTAGTTTTGCCTTTTCTCCTAAGAGGCTTATCTACAATGCAAGGGGCCTGTCTTTCAGTCCTTTGAAGTTACCTTGCTAGTTTCTTGAACCTTGAGCTAAGCAAAAATGCAGTTAATTGCCCAAAGCAGTAGAGTAGGTTAGGTTACAGTGGAAGACTTCGCCCGTCCCTTCTCTATCTTTATCTCAGAGAGAGCTGAGAACACAGTGAGGCATTCCTGCTTCTTGAGACCTCCCTGGTCCAGAAAGTATCCTGTAGAGGAGAGAGGGGCTCCATCCTTTCAGGCCTGGGGTTTAATAGTCCCAGAGGGCTTTGGAATCAGGCCAGGTCAATTCTGGAGGGAAAGGGCCTGACATCCACCGCCTCTTTCCACCCCAAAATGTCTTTAGCCCTAGGGTCTTAGCAGCAAAGTGGAGTCCAAAGGCATCAGGAGTCTCAACTGGCACTTTGCCTTCCAGTCTGCTAAGGTGGATTTGTATTAGGTCTATAAGGTTGCATGCAGAACACAAGTCTTTTTGTTCAAGGCCGCCTGCATTTAGAATTTGAATTATAGAACAGAGTACATTTACATGTACCGTCTTTGGGTTTATTACAACCGTGGACTTGGGATTTGGAGCCAGGACAGTGCTTTCCAAATTCTTTGTCGAGGGTCTTTGTAGTTCTGAGATTTTTGCTTTGGTGGCGCTGGTTACAAGACAAGGCTCACAGAAAATTCCAAGCCGATGATTGTCATTTGGAGCCACCCCAGAGTGGGAGCCTTGGTCTGACTCCTCACTGGGTCCCTCACAGCACCTGTCATAGGTCCTGTCACCCAAAGAGTGCTCAGCACATTCACTGAATGAGTTTGCAAACTTACAGATTGCTTTCTCATTAGGTAATAATGCTCAGTCTTCCTGAGACTTTGTTGCACTGCGTCTAGCCAGATTGTACACAGTACTCCCTGAGGTTGTGCCTTGTTTTCAGGTGGGAACAAATGTTGGTTGTGCTCAGTTTGGGAGTATGGAGAATTGGGGGTGGGGGGAGTCCAGAAGGATGCTTTGAAAAGTGAAGGACTCTTCTGCCTAGCTGTTAATGAGAGCTGAGCTTACAACTCATTGGAATGA
Organism: Macrotus californicus; assembly: GCA_007922815.1. Classification (NCBI taxonomy): domain Eukaryota; kingdom Metazoa; phylum Chordata; class Mammalia; order Chiroptera; family Phyllostomidae; genus Macrotus; species Macrotus californicus. Next base: position 199,614 of record VMDR010000014.1, read on the forward strand.
GTTTTGTCTTTGCTGAAAGGTACTAACCCATTGACCCATCAACAACTGTTTGAGTTCTTACTAGGCAGGCCATAAATTGGTGATTGGTAGATTTATAGATGGATGAAACAGTTGGTTTTACATTTGTCTTCCTCAAATCCAGACAATGATTAAAAGTCATTTATTTTTCCTGTTGAGAAAAGTATATGGCACAGTGACTTAGGGGTATATAGTGGAGGCATGGTGGGGGGGCAGAGTGGGTAGTTTGAACATGGGTCCAGGTGACTTTGGGCATGTGACCTCCTGAGCCCTGGCTCCTCCTTATCCCACAGGGGCAGTGATCTCTGTCTTGCACACCTCACAGAGAATGCAGCAGAAATGACCCTCATTAAGAGTTTTGAAGACTGTCCACCCTGAAGTGATTGCCATTCACAGGGGAAGAAGATATAAGAGTGACCCTTGTGAGGCACAGAGGATACCAGGAGTCTCAGGCATGTGACCAAACCGCCTTTGGTTCCCTATCCTCCTTGGGTACCAGTTCACCCAGTTTCCTTCATCTGGCATATTTCCCAGTGTGGCTTTTCTCTTAGCTCAAGGTCAGCAAGTTAACTCTGTTCAAAATGGAATAAATTGCATCTGGTACGTTGTGTCCTTGCATCTCACAGCAAGGACTGCGTGATGGTACTCTGGGAATTTGGCAAAGTGAAGCACCAGCTTCATCAACAGGGAAGAAGGTAGGAGTCCCATGGAAGGCCAAGCCCTGGAGGAGAACACCCTTTCTCTCTCAGGGGGATTGCTCACCCACCACCAGTGCTCGTGAAAATTACCTTTTGTGAACTCACTGTCCTGTCCTTCCCAAGGGCGGGCTGAGTTGCTTCTGAAGTTTGTCTTGCCACCATTGGGATGAGAATTCTGATTTTGTTCTAAAGCTAGGTTCAGAAACAAGAAAATACAAGCTGGTCTTCTTGTAGAAGGAAGGAGGAAGTCTTGTTGCACTAGCATCTGACCCAGCAGCTCCAAGACCCCTTAGCCTGGAGCGAGGCAGGTGGATGAATGCTTTGCCTTTTGACTGTCATACCCCTTAGCTGCTGCCTCTTCACCCTTTCCTGGAGGGAGCAGTATAGTTCAGGATGGACATGAACCTCTGGCCTGAGTGGACCTCTCTCAAATAAGGTTATGCTTTTCTGTGGCTGATGTTACCCATTCACCAAGGTGCATGGATGTGCCTAGAAGTCATAGCATCTTTTTTTTATTTTATTTTTTATTGTATTTTTTCCATTACCATTTAGTCCCCTGATAGCCCCCACCCCCACAATCACCATCCTGGTGTCCATGTCTGTGAGTCCTTTGATGGCATCTTATTACCATAATAATATTAGAACCATACACAAGTGCCACTTTGCAAATAAAAAGTTGGCAGATAGTGGCCATTTCATCCCGTTCTTCCTGCCACTTCTTGAGAGTGTTCAGTTACGATTTCTGTCATGCGGTCAATTTCAGATAGAAACTGGGAAGCCTAATTTCAGTATGTTCCTTGTCCATCCTTGACCTGTTATCTTTGTTGTGGGCAAGTAGTTCTCAGAGTGTTCTCAGGGGTTCACCTTCATCAGAACCACTTGGGAAGCATATTAAAAACTCAAAGTCTGTGCTCCTGCCCCAGAAATTCTGATCGGGGTTGTGAGTGTGGCTCGCCTTTGCAGTTTTCTTTGTATATTTCACTCCATGTAATAATGAAAACAAGTCTTATGTGTACTATCCCGTGGGTTTGGACAGATGTGTCCCCTGTGTCAGCCTTTATCTTTTCTGTCAAGATAAAGAACAACATGGCCAAGTAGTTCAGAAAGTCCCCTTGTGCTTCTCTCTTCACAGTCAATCCCGACTTTTCAGCAGCTCCCCAGGGTTTATTAGTAAGGGCTGAGGCCACAGTCACAGTTAATGAACGATTAATGAACGCCAGCGCAGCTTAGAAGTTTGATCTAGCAGGCAGGGTTGGGGGCTGAGGTTGCCATTCTGAATTCTGTAGATCTTGGGTCATATTGATATATTTTAAAAAGAGATATTTTGGTGACTTGAATGGAAAGAAATTGCAGCACATTCACCTTTGGGCCCACTTTGCTGCCTCTTCTAAAATCAGGGTGTTTTCCTTTCTGGGTGGAGCCTACATTGTTCAGAGTTTGAGCTCATGTGGGCTGCTATAACAAAATGCCACAAACTGAGTAGCTCATAAACAACAGAAATTTAGTCCTCATGGTGCTGGAGGCTGGGAGGCTGAGATCAGGGTGCCCTCATGGTTGGGTGAGGGCCCTCTTCCAGGTTGCAGACTTCTGGTTGTGTTCTTACCTGGCAGAAGAGGCTGGGAGCTCTGTGGAGCCTCTTTTATAAGGCACTAATCCCATTTACAAGAAGTCCATTCTCATGACTTAAGCACTCCCCAGAGGCCTACCTAATGCAATCACATTTAGGGGTTAGGACTTCAACATAGGAATTAGGGGGACACATTCAGACTATAGCAGAGTCCATCACCTGCCAGGCTTTTGCTTGTTCCGACCCCCCTCTTGGAGGGTTTTCCTGTAATTTCATGGTTAGGATTTCCCATCTGCTCCTTTTCTGTGGCTGTTCCCAGTCATTCTAGGTGTAGAAGATAGTGTCATCCTTGGCTTTGGCCTTGTGACTCACTTGAGTGCATTGTCTCCCTTAACTTTATGATGTTGCCATTTATTTTTTGTAATATAAGAGTTTGTCATTTGACATGCATTATCTCATTTGATTCAGACCCAGTGATTGACACCCCCTCCTCCCCCTCCTTCCAAATGGGGAGAGAATACACATGCAATAGCTAAGCTTAGAAGAGTTCAAACCAGGTAGGTGTTTAGAGGTGGGGACAGTGACAGTGAGCTGAAGGATTCTGGGAAGATCATACAGAGGCAATGAAGCTAGAAGTGGATCACAAAGAATGTCCCCGCCTCTAAACACCTACCTGGTTTGAATGGGCTCGGCCTGGAAATATGGGGCATTAAGAGTTTCAAGAGATTGAGGTGGGTTTATGATGACATTTGCTTTTAGGTAGCTTTTGATACTCTTTAGCATTCTTTACCTTCTCTGTGAATTGCATGGGGCAGATCGTTAAATCCTATATATTGTTGAGAAATTGCGATCCAGGGAGAAAATATTATTTGCTCAAGACCACATGGTGAGATGAGTGGTAGCCTGAGCCTCTGACCCTTGGTGTCTCAAATTTCCTGTGTCACCTGACCACCCACTGGTCTCTGACCCCAGAACACCTCCACTGATGGTTTCCTACCGTGTTTTGTTTTGTTCTGCACTGCATGGTGCTCTTAAAATAAATTTTTTTAAAAAAAACCTTTCCTCTGTAACCTGTAGCATCACACACATTTTTTTTTAATTTTCTAGATTTGAGCAGGTCCTGACTTTAATTTGCTTCTTTTAAGATAACTTGAGAAGGACAGGATATGAATATGTTTGGACTTTTTTCCTTTTTTGACATTGTAGGGATGTGAGAGATTTTGGGGCCTAAAGTTAACATAGCAGTCACTAACCAGATGTGGTACTTCCATTTCAATTAATCACAGTTAAGTAAGACTTAAAATTCAGCCCCCCAGTTTTAGTGGCCACATGTGGCTTTTGGCTCCTAGATAATCAGTGCAGAAATAGAACATCGCCATCATTGCAGAAGGTTCTGTTGGGCAGCACTGGTCTTTCCATAACCTCTGACCCTCTGTAATCTCTAACCTCTAACTTTTCCATAACCTCTGACCTTACAAAGTAGGCTCAGAGTGCAGAGGGATGTGATGAAGTTGTCTGTGGTACAGACACATCCCAGGCCATGTTCTAACAGCTTCTCTGGTTCATCTCCCCTAAAAGACATGCGCAGCCATTTGTCTTTCACAGAGAGGGGATCCCTCCTGAGCCATTGCAGCGGCTCTCGCACTGTTGCTGCTGTGGCTGGGCCCCGTGCCACGACAGAACCCAGGAGCCACGTGTTATCATTTGTCCCGTATTTATATGTGGCGTGCCACATGTGCCATAGTGGCGCATATTTACATGGTCATGTGTGGAAGGGTCAACATGTACGTGTGAAGATGCATGCCTGTGTTTGGGCAGGTGTGATCGGAGGGGACAGCTGCAGCCAGAAAAGCTCCTGCAGGAAGGAACGAGCCATGTTGCTGCCTCTGCCCCTAAGAATGTCCTCTGTTACGGCTGCCGCTCTCTGAATGGAATTCGGTGTGTAAATTCTTCGGGTCTGCCAGTATAAAACCCTGTGCCAGGTAAGGGACTGCTCTTGGTTCAGGTGTGACAAAGTCAGTCACTTTATGCTCAGTGGCCCATACTGTGAATATCCTTTTGGAAGGGCGAGGCAAGGAGGGCTCTGGTGTGCCTCAGCACGCGCTTTGCGTCTGACTGAGCTCGTTCCAAAACAAACCTATTCTGTCATTCTTACTTATTGCAGGTAACGGCATTCTCTTTTGGTTCAAGAGGGGAAGACAAGAGATCATTTTTCTGAATTAAATGTTTCCAAGTTGTAACATTTTAAATGATTTTGTTACATGTATCGTCATACCTAGTGTATATTAACAATGTATCCCTTTTTCCAAAATTGACTAAATCAAATCAGGTCTTAATGAGATGAAATGAACTGATGAAAAGCTGTTTTTTAATCTTTGGAGTGGTTTGGGCTCTTTTTTTCTTGGTGTTGATCAGTAATATATCACTTTTTTTTTTTTAATTTTTTTACTTTTGACCCCCTCCACCCATTTCTTCCACCTCCAGCCTGTGGCAACCACCAGTTTGTTCCCTGAGTACTTTGCTTAACAAGATGAATTAAAATAAATCCACAAGCCCAGCTCAGACATTTTGCAGTGCAATAACCCAACAAAGGGATAAAGCAAAAATCTCCAAAACTACCAAAAGAGAGAAGACAGGTAGTCTACAGATAAGTAACAGTTTGAAGGTAGTCTTTTTTCTGTCCACACTTCTACTTCATTGCCTGCCTTAATCCTAAATACTAAGGCAGTAGGTTATTGCTTACACCCCAGTTAAAGGGTTTGCTCTTAGGCAGCCACAAATTTAGTCCCATTGTGTGGGGAGGGGCCCTGCGTTTGAGCGGGCACCTTCTGTTACACACTGTATTGGAAGTTGTACAAGTTGGGGTGTTTCTTCCTGTGTTTTATAAATGAAGAACCTCAAAGCTCAGAGGGGCTGAATGACAGGCTCAAGGCCAGCTGTAAAAGACTGTGACCCAGAGCCTGTGTTCCTTCCACCTCTCCTAAGGGTGGTAAATCAGCTAATAAGCAAATGTGCCTAGTGATCTGGAGTTAGTTCTCTAAGCTAAGATGTTAAGTTATAGATCTCTTGCTGGGGCTTCTATTGTGGTGGATGATCTTTCATGCCAGGGCTGTGACTTGTTTCCTAGCTTCTGGATGAGAGTCAGCTGCATCCTGGAGGAGATGGAAAGTTGGCTGATTATCCTCTGGTACCAGCAGACTAACTAAATACCTGGTATATTCTCTACTTCTTTGGCTACCTACCAGCTTTAGAAAAAGAAAAGACCTATTTCCTTTATTTAAAAAGTTTTAAGTTTATTTTTAGAGAGAGAAGGGAGGGAGAAAGAGAGGGAGAGAAACATTTACTGGTTGCCTCTTGTACGCTCCCCCACTGGGGACCAAACCTGCAACACAGGCATGTGCCCAGACCTGAAACTGAACCTGGTGATCTTTTTTGCTTTGCGGGATGATGGCCAGTCAACCGAGCCACACCAATCAGGGCCTATTTCCTTCATTAATGCGTTGCTAGAACAAGTTAGTGCACTTACTATTTCTTATTATGTATTACTTTTTTCAGGTTAAGAAAATAGATGTACATTGATGGTTTTCTTTCCAAAGTATCTTTTGGTACCCTGTTGAATTTCAAACACTTAGTTTTTTACATCTTTCCCCTCCAGTTAAACAAGAACCTACAAGCTTTGAGAGGTAGAAACTAGGCTTTTGTCAGTCAGGGCTCTGGGGAAAAATACCTGAAAGCAGACGGGAGACATATTGGGGTGATCACTGATTTATAGAGGAGGTAGAGTGTGCTTGAAAATGGGAGTTCTAGGGGTGGATTTATTATGTCATAAAGACCTCAGGTTTCTGCTTTCTAAAGATACTGAGGGATCGAGACACAAAGCAGTATATCATATACTTGGATGTTCATGAATTAGTCTATGAAATAGCATCCCCCCCCCTTTTTTTTTTTTTTGCAAAATGTGACCACCGTCTTGAATTTGTTACTTTCATTTCCATTGCTGCATCTTAATCGAAATTGGTCCAGCATTTGGCTGAATGTATCACGGACGTTTGCATAGTCCTAACACTGTGTCCTCTGACCTGTGGAGGCAGAGGGCCATGAAGCTTAGTTTGGACTCTTCCTTAACTGTGAACCTGATGAATATACACTGCCACGCCCAGGCTGCATCACCCATCACTTCTTGAGTTTCTCGTTATTTAGATGCGTGCCAGTCCTTCTCTTTATCTCATTGTTTTTGTTTTGTTTTTTTAACTCAACCTCAACCCAGCGACTAAAGAGATATTAGACAGGAACCATAATTAGCACTTGGTTGGATAAAACACGTTACTTTCTTTTCAGCAGCAAGAAAGTAATAGGGTGGGGCAGAAGTAGGTTTATAGTTGTGAGTACGCAAAACACTGTTTATTCTTATATCACTATTTATTAATTATTATATTATCTTTCATATGAACAACCAATTATAAACCTACTTCTGCCCCACCCTGTATTTGATGTCTGCTGTAGCCGGGTGGTAACGAGCCCAGGCTCATAGGCTGCCTGGATTTAAATCTCAGCCCTGCTCCCTACTTGTGTGTGCCCTTGAGCAAATCACTGAACCTCCTCTGTCTTGGGTTCCTCATGTATAAAACAAGAATACTAAGAATACCTACCTTAAAGGCTGTTAGGATCAATTGAGTTAACACCTATGAAAGTAGTAAATGGTGCACAGAACACAGCAAGCACACAAGTGTTAGTGGTTGTTATTATCACTGATGTTTTAGGGCCAGGCATTGCTCTGGAAGTCCAACGTGTGTTATCTCTGATCTTCCCAACAACCTTGTAATGTCAGCACTGGAATCCTTACGTGTGGATGATAAAACAGATGGAAAGAATTCTTCTGTGCTTGGAGGAGTCACTGGTCTATGTGGCCTAAGGCTTGGCTCATTATTAGACTCTGCCTTCTCTTTTGATAGGCCCTGGTCAGTCCTCCTGACCTAAGGCATTGATGCAATCAAAGTGAGAGGTAGATGCACCCTTTAGTCAAGCACACATGACAAGGCAAGCTCAGGCCAAGGCAAGCTCAGGCCAAGGCCAGGGCCTGACCAATTGAACTGGTAAAGGTACGGAGAGCCACTTTTAGATTCAGACAATTTATTGCTTTCATAGAAGTAAAAGAATGAGCAGCCAAAGGTGCCAGCTCCTCATGGTCTTTGTCCCACACACCAAGAGTGTCTGACACCGAGACAGAAGGGGCCAGATGACTGCAGTGTGAACTGTGGGACACCTTGTTGCCGAGGACTCAGTTCTAGATGATGGCCAAGTTCTTCTGAGGGGAGAGGACGGAAAGCCTCCTCCTCATTAGAACCTGGGAGGTGATGAGAGTCTGTCTCATGACAGCCTCCCATGTCAGACAGGGAGGTGACAGGGAGATGGCCTTGAAGTGCATCTCACAGTCTTGCCTTCCTCCAAGTCCTTTCCTGTTCATTGAAGATCACAGTCATCCAAACCTTTGCCTCGTGGCCCATGTGGATACATGTGAGGGCAGTATGGCCGAGCTGTTCCCCTCTGGCCCATGGGCCCACAGTCTCTTATCTTTTCACTTGACATTCTTGGGACCCCTTTTATGACATCTTTCCTGGTACATAACAAGGCTAGTAAGCTTTCTAGGAGCAAATATCAAATTCACCCAGCTGAATAAAGGTCCTTGAAGCTGGAGACCCACATTAAGTGTGGGTTTTTTTGTATCTGTTATACACACTCATACAACATGGCCTTGCCTTCCTTAGAAACACCATAAATATAGGTTTCTTAGCAGGTGAACTAAGAGCCACCTGGTTTCATTGAAATTAGACACAGCAAAAACCTGTCCATCAGTCTGACACCTAAGAACCAAGTAGTTGAAGACTCCAGGAGTTTGTCCTGTGTACGTCCACCACCCTAAGTGCCCCAGAATGTTGTGGGTGAGGGTGGGCAATGGTAACACAAAGCAAAGGATCTCGATTAAAAACAAAAAGTCCAGAGGGCCTTTTTAGTCATTCATCTCTGGTATCAAATGTTGGGCACTTTGTTAAATTTTCAAATTGCCCTCTTGTTGACAAGTGTGGGTTTAAGGAGTGGTTATAACAAGATCAGCCAGGGCAGACCCAGCTTTGGCTGTGACCTCCCCAGCCCACTGTTCTTTGAGCAAGAACTTTTATAGCAGACGCAATAAAGCATAGGTAGCGTAATGAGGTGAGGAATGGGCAAGAAACTGTCCTAGCTTGTGCTAATAATTCCTGATCTATAGTGACTGTCTCCAAGGAGCCTGCAGCAGAGCTCAGACATTATCTCATTAGCCCTCCCTAAACCCCCACGGGGTAGGCAGGTGGCAGGCATTCCCCTTGCTCTCAGGATCAGAGAGAATGGGGCCCTTATGCGACTTGCCCAAGGTCATACAGGGTGGCAAAGCCCAGCATATAATTTATTGCTTGTAACGCTTGAGCCTGTGGTTTTCTTTCCTCCCTCTCCCCCCCTTCCCCTGCTATTAACAGACTGTGCAGGAATATTTAATCAGGTGATTTTCATCAAGTGTCTCTTCCTGAAGTGCTCTGGTTTGGAAACTCACCAGGGCAATTACAGAGAGGCAGGGATAGAATGGGGCAAATCTGTAGCCTGTGGGTGTAGCCAGTGAGTCCTCAAGGAACCCAAAGTGCCTTTCCCCTCCCTGGGGGTTCCCCCCCCCCTAGATTGTCCCTGCCCTGCTTTCATGCCTTCATTGTGATGGGTTTCTTGCGTGATTACAAAACACCATACCTTTGAGCTCCTACCTCACTGTGAAACCAGAACAGTCATTGGTGCTGCCTGTCACTACCAGGGCTGATAAGTAGAGACAAGGATTGAATCTTTATGGACGCTTTATTCAGAGGCCAGCGACCCAAGAATGTGGCGGGTTGTGTACTCTCAAAAACCGTCTTAACATCTCATCTCAAGCTGACCTTTTTATAAGGAGAAGAAAGAGTAGTAAGGGGTTTGGAAAAAAGGGTAATGGGGTAAGAGTTGCAGCGCGTGTTGTGGGGGGGTGATTTTCCTGGTACTTCTCTATCTGCTCCTACCCTGGAACTCAAAGGCTCAGATACCATCTCTGTCCTTGAAGATCCCTGAGGCACAAAGATTGCATTGCTCCTGGAGTCATGGGGTCCTGCATTCCAGTTCCTGTAATAACAGCTTCCACATGCATTAGTCACTGAAGCCTATCACCTATGACCGAAGCTAAAAAGCTTTAACTCTTGAGAATCCCGTGATCATCTCTTGTCCCATTCCTCCATACTCCAGCCTTAAGCCATCGCTAATCTATGTTTTTGTCTCTATAGATTTCCCTCTTTTGGTCTTTCCTATGAATAGATTAATTTAAGATGTGGATGTTTGTCACTGGCTTCTTTCGCTCAGCATGTTTTCAAGGTTCATGTTGTAGCAGGTATCAGTACTCTGTTCCTTTTTATGGCCGAATAATATGCTATTGTATGAATATACCACATTTTGTGTATCCACTCACCCCATTAGTAGACATTTGTGTCATTTCTACCTTTTGGCTATTATGACTGGTGTTACTGTCAACATTATGTACACATTTCTGGGTAGACATACACTTTCATTTCTCTTAGATCTGTAGCTAGGAGTGAAATTGCTGGGTCAGCTGGTAACTTTATGTTTTGTCATTTGAGGGACTACCAGACCGTTTCAAAAGCGGGCGCGCTGTTTCACACTCCCACCAGCAGTGCGTGAAAGCCGATTTCTCCACTCCCTCACCAGCACTTGTTTTTCTGTCCCTGTGATCACAGCCACCCTAACGGTGTGAAGGAAGTGGTGCCTCATTGTGCTTTTGATTTGCACTGCCTTGATGGCCAGTGGTGTCGAGCAGCTTTTCATGTGCTCGTTTGCATTTGCTTATCATTCTTGGAGAAATATCTATTCAGATCCTTTGCCCATTTTTCCCATTGGATAATCTGTCTTCTTGTTACTGAGGTATAAGAGTTCTTTGTGTTCTAGTTCCTTGTCAGATGTATGATTTGCACATGTTTTCTTTCATTCTTTGGGTTCTCTTTTCACTTTCTTAATGGTGTCCTTTGCGGCACTAAAGTTTTTCACTTCGGTGGAAGTCCAGTTGACCTATTTTTTCCTTTGGTTGCTTTGCTGTCCTATCTGTTGCCCCACTTCCCGCTTGCCAGTCACCTCGGGAGTGTGTGCGTGGCAGGCAGGATCGGCTCTGCCCTGAAGACAGGGAAACAGGACTCGGAGGTTACGTGACTCTTCCAAGGCCACACGGAAGTTAAGTGGCAGTGCTGGAATCCACCCTAGCCGGTGGCTCAAAGCCCCTGTCACGTAGTGAGTGACTGCCATAGCTCCATAGTGGTGTCGCCACATGATGCCAGGCTCTGCTTTGAGGCTGGACACTGAAGTACCTGCTCTTAGCATCGTGTTAAGAATCTTCTCAGAACAGTTGTTTCGCAAATGTTGGATTATTCTTCCGGTTTTACTCTCTGTGGTTTTTTTCCAATTAAATAGATTTTCCAAATAAAAAATGAACTTAGAATTTTGAGTGGGAGATCGTGAACTGCCTCTCAAAAGCCTGCCTTCCTTTGCATTCAGAAAACTGCTCAAGATTACAGCAAGATTGGGCATGTTTGGTCCATAGGTTCCTTGTAAGAAATTCTCAAATCTCCACAAGAATCGTTGTCTTTATGTTATAAAGAACTCCTGACTTGCACTTTATTGTAATATTTGGGGATGTGTATTTTCAGGCATATGGCGAAAGGATTTTTCAGCTTTCTGTTTTGAGTGTTTTTGTCTGTTTTGTGTGTATGTGGAAGAAGTGAAACAAAATTATGGTGTAACTTGATAAAGCATTTCTATGATCAGGTGGTTCTATTGAGCAAGTCAAGGTGTTACGGTAAACTGCTGCCATCATCAATTAAAATAGTATTTATGTTGATTCCACCCTATGCTGATTTAAACCTCACCTGTTCGATTCCCAGTCAGGGCACATGCCTGGGTTGCAGCCCAGGTCCCCAGCTGGACACGTGCTAGAGGCACCCAGCTGATGTATGTTTCTCTCCCTCTCCTTCTCCCTCCCTTCCCCTCTCTGTAAAAGTAAATGAGTAAAATCTTTTTTAAAAATGCTATTTTAAAATAGGTATTGTTTTATACATAAACTTTTCTCTGAATTTCATATGTATGGTATTTTTTATACAATGCTATCTCCATTATTATCTTCTTGTGATTACTTATCCTATAAATTGTGTACTTTTTTCCCTTGATTATATGGTCTTTGGCATTTTTTCTAAGTTTTCATGGTTTAGAGAAGAACTGCTTAAGATTTCACCACAAAGTTTCTTCTTTGTTGTAGATTACTTCCTCAGGGTCTATTCTAAAGATGGAATTATGTAAGGGGACTAAATGGTCATGGAAAAATATAATAAAGATGATATATTTTTAAAAATAACTAAAACTGGAATTATGGGGGGGAAGAAGGACGCTAGGATCGTGGGCTTTGGTGTGTGTTGCCAGAGCAGTTCTACCCAAACTGAGCCCCTTTGCAGCCTGTCCAGGTGTGTTTACGTGCACCTTCCCCGCAGCCCTCCCTCAGCGGGGTTTAGCCGTTGCTTTACTTTGGTGATCTTGCTATGTGCTAATCAGCAGCAAGGTTGATGGTTTATCTATTTTCTTACTATAAACTGTGTGTGTGTGTGTGTATATATATTTCACTCCTTTCTGTTACTGATCATATGGAGAAGTTTGAACAACACGCTGTTCCTTCTTTCTGTGCCCTTGGTTGCTGTCTAGCACGGTAATTGGCCTACAGGAATCTCTCAACTTGTGCTGTCTCTTCATTTCTCAGAACAGCTTAGGGATGGCCAGACTGCACTTTTCCCTACCTTGCTAACCACCTGTCCCAACAGAGTTTGTTACATGATTCCTTTATCTATCCACGTGTTAGTCCTGGTCTGTGTCATGGTAAGACCTTATAACAATTTACATGTGTTTTGGGAATTTCTTCTCCACTTGTTTTATTTTTTTAGTTTCAGACCAGCACCACGTAGTTTTATTGACTTGTTTTATGGTATTTTTTTTTAAATCTGGAGGAGTGAGGATTCCACTTTTACCCTTTCCCCTCCAACATGTTTCTTCTTAATTTAATAACTCTTTGGTGTGGGTAAGCACCTAGCCCTCACCTTTTAAAAACAAAAACAATCAAATGTCCATTATTAAGTTTCCTTGCAATTTGTAGTGAAACTGTCAGTGAATTTCTGTGCCCAGATCAATACTTATCATCTGGTAGCCATATGACTCACTTTAAGAATGGCTTTAGAATCAACTTGTAATGTTTTCAGATGCCTATTATATTCTTTCCCCTCCCAAAATTTAATTTATGAAAAACATCTTCCTATCTATTTGAAATTGGAAATGGAAGTTCTGAGTGGAGGTTTCTAAAGTCAGATATGATATATGCAAAGGGCCGTATCTAAGTTTTTATATAATATCTGGCAAAAGTGAAGCTTCCGGAGGGGTGGGAGAAAGTTCAGTGAAAAGGCGGATTTGAAATACTTGATGACAGACCCGAGTCCTGACAGGCAACGTGTTAGTTGTTCTTTTGACACAAAGGAACCAAATAGGACAGAAGCTGTTCTTGGGTTTTCTCTAAAAGTTGACACCCACTGTCAAAGAATCCAGCTCAGTGTTCTGAAAACCACATCCCTCAGCAAAGAAATGCGGGTTTAATCCCCAGGCAATTCCCGTTTGAATGTTTCCAGCAAACAGCAGCAATACCAGTTCCTTTTCTGTGTCTGGGGTGGTTTCTGCCCCCATTGCTATGATGGGGCGGGGGGGGGGGGGGGGGGGGGGGGGGGGGGGGGGGGGGGGGGGGGGGGGGGGGGGGGGGGGGGGGGGGGGCAAGGGAGGGCGGAGGACCTGTATTCAGGTCCTTCTGGATTCAAGATCCAGAAAAAGATTAAGGCTGTTTGTTCAAGGAGCAAAAGAGCGTTGTCTGTTTTCATTGTGCATAGAAGAGAAAAAAATAATCTTTATGATTCAAGAGAAAAATAGGTGGAGCTGTCCTTTTCCATTCCTTCACATAAATTATAAGTCTTGATTCTAGCTAGCCACTGTACCTTTTAAGGTCTGGGACTGTTGTTTCATGTGAAACCCTGTACCACAGTGACACCCTACCCTGGCCGACAGCGGCAAAAGGACAAAAGGAAGGAAGTTTCCCTTTTAAATCCCCAGGAATTTTTTGATGAGATAATATTACAGAGTGAAATGTCTCCCCTCCTATTAGTTCTGTGTTTGGCTCCTTGTGTAACAGTAACCCACTTAGAAGCAGGCGGCCCTTTTGAAGTTATTTTAAACTTTCAGTGGAGTGTAGAGATATTGTAACCTTGGATAAGAGCACCACCAGCCCGGGTTTCAGTTTTGCCCTTTCAGACATGTGGAAAGTGCACCAGTATATCTCAAGGATTTTGTACTGAAAGCTTCTTAAAGAGCTGGTCTTGCTTTCAAAGCTTGGCTTGATGTTCCCGTACTCAAGGGAACATAGTTCTGTTTCTTCAGATATTTAACCTTGTCTGACATAGTCCTTTGGCTTTGAAGTTGCCGTGGATTCTTTGTCCATTAAGAAAACAGTGAAACCATGAGAGTCAACCTCTTTGGGCTCAGAGAAATTTGAAGAAGGTCCACCTTCCTATTTCAACATAAAACCAGATTTTGAATACCTGGTACAGATGATAGTCAGGTTTATGCCTAGCTTGTTAGCTATTTTGCCCTAGCAGCTCCTTATTTGGAAATGCAAGCAGGATGTTCAGTGCCTCTTGTAGAGGCTATAGGATGTGTGTCTGGGAGAAAATTGGGGCCTCTCAGAACGATCACCCTGGTTTTTGTGTCTGTCATCTCTGCAATGCCCAAATCTACATCACACTCTGGTGCACCTGAGAGTTATTTTTGGTCGTGGGGGTGCCAAAGGCTACTGGTTCTTTCTCAGACCGTGTCTCCCCGAGTCATCCCTATGCTGTGTTCCCAGCCATTCCCAGCCCAGATCCTAGATGGCTCCTGGAACAGCCATCCCAGACAGAGACTCCCTCCCACTGTCCACTGTCCCTTGCAGGGAGCCTGTGGGGTCTGTCTTTGGCCTAACAGAACGCTGTCCCACAGGACCCATAGAATCTGCTGGAACACCGGGGGGAAGGGACTTCTGTTAAGCGTACATGTAAAGTTTTTAATCAAAATCATGCATGTATATGTTTATAAAAAGACAAGGAGTATTCATGGCTTATAATTAAAAAGAGCATTTCTCTGTTCCACCCATTGTCATTTCTGATTGCTGTTCTCAGGCAACTATTTTCAATTAAGTGGTTTCTTCAGGCTAGTCACCTCTGTGAATATTTCTAAATTTCTGCGAGTGATTTCTAATAACATGTTTATATTGCTGCTTCACATTTTCAGTCCACGAAAAGTTTTTTTTTTGACTTCCAACTACGAAGAATGAAGATTTTGTTCTCTTACTCCCCTCTCCCCTCCCCTCCCACTTCCCTTCTCTACATTTTTACATTACAGTGCATTGCAATTCTTGCGTAGATCAGGGTTTACAACATTACTGCTGTCATTCTTTTCACCGGGGCCACACAGGCCACACTCTGATTATGGCTTACAGTTCTGGTGTAACTCTGTTTTCTTTTCCCCCCTGGAGTTAATCATTGTCACCTCCCCCCTCCATTACTTCAGTTTGCTATGTAACTATCACATTCATGTTCTTGTTCAGAACTATAATACTCTTCTCTGTAAAACCCACTGGGTAGTGAGGGACTCGGGTTATTGTTTGTTTATTTGTTTTTGTTTGGCTCTCCTGTAACACTGATCCTTGTGGTCCCATCGGGACTGGTCACCGGCCAGGCTGGTTGCATAGCCACTACCCTGGGACTTCCTATCGCCATCATCCTGGGAATGCCCTGTGTGTCACTTCTTTGTTGGATTCCCTAATGTCCTGGATCCCATCCCTGCCTCTTCCTTGGTTTATTCCCTTGTTTTTTAGAGTCGACAGCAGCTTCCAAAATGAGACATGGGAGGGAGAATTTGAGGTTTTTCATTCTAGCGAGGGACATCCTCTATTCTTTCCCCGCCCCTGCCCCTATACAGTGTCACAAGTCCTCTGAGTAAAGGGCAGCTGTGGTGCTCTCTGTATGTAGAAAGCGTTAGCGCCTCTGTGTGCCCAGCTGCTGTGGCCCTGCAGCCAGACGAAGAAGGAATAGCCTTGCTCCTATGCCATTGCCTGGAAGTCTTTTTTAAAGGCCCAGGAATGTCTTTGGTGACTTGATCATCAAAGACTATAAGAGCCAGATCTTTTGAAGTTTCATGCAGCGATTTAATTAATCTTGACCCATTTACCCTGGTCCCTCGTTTAGGTGAGTAGAGATCCAAGTGGCTTACCAAAAACAAAGCATGAGGCAGGGCAGCAGGCTTGCCTCCAGACCGAAGGCTGCTTACCCAGCAGTCATTTAGTGAGCAACTGTTGGGCACAAGGCTCTGGATGGCATGTAAGGGGACCTGTGAATATCACTGTCCTCCTAGAAGCAGATGCCCATCTTAGAGGGGAGGCTGAAAGAATGGTGGTAAGCACCAAAGCATTTGGGACATAGTGGTGGAAGCAACTAGCTATTATTGGTACATTTGGGAAAGCTCCATGGAAGGGGTACCATTTAAGCTAGCCTTGAAGGACAGGGTATTCTAGGCAAAGCCGTAAAGCACAAGCAAACTTGACAAGTCTGGAGTAAGTGAAGGAAGAGAGGGCTTTCCCACTGATTGAGCGTCTACCATGCTACAGTGATTATATGTTTTATCTCATTTAATCCTCACAACAGCACTCTGTTGAGTCCAATGCTACTGTCCCCTGTTTTACAGATGGGAAAATCAATGTGTACAGAAATTGAGTCATCTGCCCAAAGAGATGTGCCTCATAAGAGGCAAGAGTTTTAAACACCAGGTTGCATGATTCCAAATTTTCTGTTCTTTCTATCCCAAAACACCCCTTGGAACAAAGTCAGGAGGAAGGGAGGAAGAGCCGCAGTTTCATAATAATGTCCAACCTCATGATAAAGAGCCCACTGGGCATTTTCCTTCAATTGACTTAGGCAAGGATGTTGAGCATCACAAAGTTACTGTTCTGATAGCATAAGACCAATGGTATAACACAGGACATTATTTTCTGTTACATCCTTATACTTTAATTGTATCTTCTTAATTACTTGTATTGTTCTTCTGTGGATCTGTCCCAGGATTTTGCTTGCCTTCCCATTTCAGGCCATCCTTCCCTTTCTTCAGTGTCTTCTATCCATTGGGGTCTTTCTCAATTTCCGTTCTAGATTTATGAGTCTATTTGTTTCTCTCTTTATCTTTTTATTAGTAGTTCTTTTCTGACATCCCTGAGTTCTTACACACAATTCAACCATTCTTAACCTTCTTAAGAATTTTAAGACAAGAACTTTGTGAATTTTAAACATCTGATCAGCTAAACCCCATATAGTCTAACATTTTAAGCAAATAAAGTCAGAAATGCCTATGATTTTTAAATGTTTATGTGCACCATTATGTTCAAAGTCAGCATTCTTGCACATCATTCATTAAAGTATCCTGAGATTCATTTTGAATGATTAGGTGTTCAGAAACACACACAGGTCTTACATGTAGTCACTGCCTATATGTCATTGGCTGATGTCAACATGTATGTATTAACAAGCTGGTTTTCATATAATGACTGTTGGGAGAGATAGTGTGGAAGCAGTATCTAGCTGAATCTTCAGGAGAATATGTGCATTCCATATGTAGGAAGTCCTCATTATCTATCTGCAGGATTGTTACCCAGAAAGGGACTTAGGGACCTTTAAAAATTAGGGGCTAATAGTTAGTATTCAGTAAATAGTAGGAAGAAAGGTTTGATTAGGGCTTTATCTTGAAAAATGAAACTGAGAATGATAGTTTGTATTTTAATTTAACAAGGTAAATTATAATAGTAGCTTTGTACTGATTTCTGAGGATAAACAAAGAAGGAATCCCATGTGGGCAGTGTTAGGATATTTTCAGCAAAATTGTATGAGAGTATGGATGTGGCATTCTTATGTTTGACTTGAACTACAGGGTCACCAAGTCATTTTTCCAAAAATATTAGAGGACCCTCACTTTTCCCCAAGTTCTGTCTTAACCCTTTGATCATTCTCAGTGGAAACTCCCATTTGGATTTCTCCTTCTTTAATCCTTCCCTAGACTGGTTGCCGCTGGCTGTGAGTGGAACCTGGTGTTGACTACTATGACTTCGGCAGACTCCATTGTGCTCTGCATCAGTGGCTGATTTGAGTTCTAATTTGCAATTTATGTACATGGTCGAGTCATTGTATCGTCGGATATTTCAACAATTTGCAAGAGGTTACTAAAAGGATTAAATTAAATAAAATGTGTAAACATAGTGACATAGTAGATGTCACCCCCTTCCCCAGACTTAGTGTATCCATTTGCATTTTATGCCTTTGCCTGGACAGTTCCATCCTTTGAGACAGACCAGTTCACAAAGGGATATTTTCATGTTTTCATGGCTACTTGATCTTCTCTATAAAACATTCTGATGAGCTCATAACTTGAAGGCCTTGGGAAGAAGAACCCCAGGGTGTAAATGGTTGGAGGCCTGGGGTGGTGGGCATTTCTGGAGGCTGATATTGTCATCAAGGTGAGCTGACAAAGACCTGAATCATAAAATATTCAGTCAAAGAGGCCAGTTGTGCTTGCAACGTACTTGAGACTCAATGAACAGGACGAGTTGTTTGAGCGCTTGGAGATGTAAACTGGAATAAGTAACCCAGGAGAGAAGGAACTCAGAAATGGAGCTGGGAGTGGTGGGGATTGTACGGTAGGTTTGCGATCCTCGGAGATTTGACTTTGGTGGCCTCTTGCCCTTCGTGGGAAAATAAACAACCCATGCCAATCAATCACACCCACTGGCGCTTTAGAAAAATTCCTTTTGGTTTTTAAGTCTTTGATCTCTGTTCAAAAGTCAACACCCTTGACAGGGCTGGCATTTTGAGCTGCTAACAGTCACCCCAGTGTCAGTGGATGATTTGATAGGGGAGTCTTAGAGGAGAATGGGAGGGCACGACTTCTGAGGAGGGACAGAGAGCCCGCCATGAAGTGCAGCCCAGGGCACCGGGCCTGACAGACTGCAGGGGACCAGCAGGTGTGCTTGAGGCTTACCTCACTCAGATTTCTATATACTCAAGGACAGGCTCTTGAAACTGGCCCTGAATTTTGCACAGGCCCTGAATTCTCCTCCCAGCAGAAGCCTCCAGCCTAGTCAGACCAAGTCCCTCCTCCTCGTGGCTACAAAGCGCCAGTCCTCAGCTTGCCTTCTGCTCCTCCTGCTCTTCGTTTCCATTCTGACCCTCTCCTTCCTCATCCTCTTCTCTCCACATCCTGCCCACCCCCCCAGGCTGCCTTCACCTGCCCCTCCATCTCTTTCACTGTAGCCTTTATTCTTTGCGTCATGGGTGCTCAGCGTTTGAATCATATTTGCTTTAGGTTTATTCTGTCATGCGTGTACGCATTTCTCAAAGCCTGTCCCATGAAGCAGTGTGATCATATTAAACACCAAACGCCTATAATCCAAAGGTAGGAAATGCTGGTTTTAATAAAGGTTAAAAAACCTTTTGTTTTTTAAGCCTTAAGCCTCTGCAGACCTGTAATTTATAAATGCAAATCCTGAATTCCTGTGAAGTTTCTCTAGTTATTTACTTGTACAAGAACCTGTTTCTCATCTTGCAGGACACCGTTTCCAGAAGGGCTGCAGTAATTGGCTTCGGCTCTGGAAGGATCTCCACTGTAGATCCCCCTGTTAGCTGAGGACAGTTGCTCTGAGGAAACTCTTGGGACACTTTTTAAAAAACGTTTTAATTGTAATAAAATTGATATAAAAATTCACCATTTCAGCCATTTTAGTTGAAGTGTACAATTCAGAGGTGTGGTGCGGATTCACAGTGTGCTGCACCCATCACCATCATCCAGTTCCAGAACATTCGAATCACCCCAAGGGGAAACCCTGTAGCCAGTAAGCAGTCACTCCCCATTTTCCCTCCTCCTGGCCTCAGCAAACTCTAATCTGTTTTCTCTCTCTATAGGTTTGTCTATTCTGGATATTTCATATCGGTGAAATCATATAATGTCTGGTCTCTTGTGTCTGGCTTCTTTGATATAAATACAAGAGCTTAGACTGCATGGTAACCTCTGCTTCCCCAACACAGCTCTTTGTTATTGGCCAGACCCCATACAGTAAGTAACGAAAAGCAACTCTCCATCTGGAAACCTCCAAGTCACGTGTCCAGGCTTAAAATATCATGGAACACTGTAGAAAAGGGTCAGTAGTATGGTTACCATTGACGTGACTTGACCTGGGGTTTCAGGAAGCTGACTTGAGCCAGGCTAGGAGCCCTTTCCTGGAGGTCAGAGGTGACTAAACTGTTGGTATGATTGGCTTATCATCCTTAGCCATCCTTTCGCCAGTGTGAGGCCTGCTTTTCAAGCTGCTCATCATTTAATAACCATCGAACATCCTAGAGTGTGCTGAGTTCTTCAGGGGCAGCTGGCAAGAAGGTTATGCCGTCCACTGCACTGCAGGATCCTCATCAGCCCTTTGGATCCACTCTTCAAGCCTGAGGACTCATGTAGAAATTGGATGTCCCAGGGCTCCATCTCATTGAAATTCCTAGGGGGTAGTCACCCCTCACCCACCCTAAAGACCGCTGTTGGATGCTCCGTGTAGCACCCTGTGCTCATCTGCCTCACGGGCTTGTGCAGCCTCTTTGTTGTTCGATTGCATTGCCCAGGATCTCTCTTCTCCAGGTTGCACCCTTTACTCCTTCACCCATCGATGCCTTTCAAGTGCAGGCCCAGTACTGCCAGAAGGTGTGCCACCCCACTGCCTAAAATAAACTGTTTTCAATGTGCCATTCTTCTTCTGAAGAATCTGTGCTATTATCTTGGTGTCCAAATTCCTATTTAGTTTTCTAGCCCATTTCTTTCCTTTTTGGTGTAGATCATGTTCCTCCATACTGGTCAGACTGGTCTCATTCCCCTTCCCCCCTCAAGACTTTGGCTTCTCCTCCCCAGGCTTGGAATGAGCCTGCCATCCCTCATTTTTTTCCCTACCAAACCAGTCTAACTCTTCGTGTGAAGCTGAGCTCCAGCTTCAGCAGTTGCACGAAGCCTCCCCAAACATTCTAGCAGCCCTTGCTTCCTGCACAAAACTCATGTTGCGCTCTAATGCCACAGATTTAGAGCTGATGGGCAGCTTTTAAAATATTTATTACTTAGACTTTGCTCCCCAGTGAGATGACCAGCTCCTAGAAGAAGGGACCATAAAGTTAAGCAGTTAAAGCGAAAGGACACTGGACTGTGAATCCAAGACCCAGGTCACCTCTGGATGCAGCCACTTGCTGGCTATGTTGTCTTGGAAAAACTGCTTCTCTTGGATTTTCATTCTCCTCTATAAAATGAGTGGGAGTTAAAAAGGGTATATTAGTTTCCTATTTGCTGCTATAACAAATTACCACAACTTGGTGGCTTAAAACGACACAAATTTATTCTATGATTTTGCTATTCTGGAGGTCGGAAGTAAAAAATGGGTTGGCATGGCACCATTCCTTCTGGTGGCCCTAGGGAGAATCCACTTCCTGTCTTTTCAGCTTCTGGAGGCTACTGCCTACATTCCTTGGCTCATGGCTCCCTCCTTCATCTTCAAAGCCCCGTTGCTCTATCTCCTTGCTGTTTCCATGGTTTCCCTTTTTCCTTGTAAGGACCCTTGTAACTACATTAGACCTACCTGGTTAATCCAGGATAATCTCCCCACCTCAAACTTAATCATATCTGTAGTCTCTTGTGCCGTGTAAGGTAACATAGTCACCGGCTCTGGGGATTAGGATGTGTCTCTGAAATACCATGAATCTAAAGAATTTCTCCCAATTATTTAGGAGCTCACTAACACCTTGATGAATTGTGTTTATCCATGAGGATTTTGTCTTTTCAGATTGTTATGAGAGAATCTAGGGCCTGATATAACTCAGTTGTATCAGAACAAACCTTAGGATCATTCTGTTTGCAGATTTCCATGGACTGCACTTTTATTAGCAAAATTTGACGGTGCTCCTCTACCTATCTTTGATTTTTGTGCTTTGCAAATTCGGAAAAAGCCTCAAAGAATTTAATGTTTCCCAGTAACCAGGGATAACCATTAAACAGCCTGTTAATTATACTGATGATTCTGTCATCTTTCTGGTGGTCTCTATAAATTCCTGAGTGTGTTTTCAGGTCCTCTTGCATAAGCTGAAGTTGATGTGTTGTTGAGATCTAGAAGCCAAATAGTCTTGGATACTAACCTAGCTAGTCTCATCAGTAACTGCTACTTAATGTTACGGTATCACACAGCAAACAAATTGGATTGGCATTTGCATGGGTGCTATGCTTTTTCTCCCTTCATCCCTTAGGGTGGTGTCGTCCACCTTGGGTGACCACTGTTTACAAAGCAGTGAGAAAGCATTCATAAAATATATTTATTGTGGCTCCATGGCTTCCTCCCCAGTGCTCAGCGCATTGTGCTCAGATAGGATTCCTGGTGGGTTGGAAAACACATCCCCGACCTACCATGTAATTTTAAGCTTTGAGGTTACTTTTGACTGTCAAATCTGAGAAATGCACAGCGTGAGTCCATCATATCTGCAGCCGGCGAATCGAAGTTTTCTTGTCCTTTTGTTTCCTAGATGCACCCACTGGGCCTGTGTAATAACAATGACGAAGAGGACTTGTATGAATATGGCTGGGTAGGAGTGGTGAAGCTGGAACAGCCAGAATTGGACCCGAAACCATGCCTCACTGTCCTGGGCAAGGTAAGTACCAGGCCTTTGGAATCTCTCCAGTTCTGATAGTTGTTCTCTACTCTCCCATTTGCTCAGTTCCTCAAATAGTTGGTTACAGCGAATATCCTTGCTTGGCAGTGTTCTTTCCTATGACGCCAAGTGGGTTGAGCACCAAGACATGTCTTATAACAGCCCACCATGGTGCTACCAGCTGGGACTCTGGTGGAGACTGCCAACTTCCACCTCTTCACCACTTTGTGGCCTTAAGCAGGGCACTTCCCCTCAAGGGCTCTCAGCTTCTTATCTGTGAAATGGGTTTATAATAGATTCACAATACTTTATCTTATACCGTTGGGGCCAGATGTTTTTGAATTCTGAGACTTGGGGGGTTTAGAAAGGTATTAAGATGTATATATTTTATAAGTAGCTCCCAGTAGATCTAGATCAGTACTTGGTAATCAAACACAGTCATGTTTGGGTAGCAAACTTTATGGATATTCACATTAGCGGGTTCACTGAAACCTAAATAGCTTTGTGTGCAGGACCGCTTTGCCTCCAAAATGAGTTCAGGTCTATTAAGTTTTGCTGCCAAGTCAACTATGGAAAAACTTTTTGGTCTTCGAGCTGTTTTGGTTTCAGAATGGCAGGCAGCAATTATGCTCCTGTATTAGAACTTACCTCATAGGCTGGTTAGGAGGTGAGATGAGAGGCAAGCATCTAGCACAGACTGAGCTCTCAAAACATGTCTGCTACCGTTGGCTGTCGTCATCCCACTGAGAAGTACTAAAAAAGACCTTTTTTTAGCCAAGAGTATCAGCATCACCTCCGACTTCAGTATAAGGTAGAAATACATTTATTTTGGAAAACCATTTGTCAGTGATCTTGAAATGACATTTTAAACTGGATCATTTTGTGAAAGGGAAAGGTTTGGAGAAAGTTGATAGAACTTTGATTGGAAGAAGAGTGGTATCTCCTAAGGATAGTGTTATTGTCTGGATGTTTTTTATATTCTCAGAAATTGCTGTTCTGCGTACCCTGGGGAAACAGCTGCGGGAACTACGGTCTTGGTTTCTGGACTCTTGAGCATGTCTTGGGAGATCCAGGCAAGAGAAGAGGTGGTTTTGATGCAGGATACTTGGGAGAGAGCCTTTCCTA
Source organism: Macrotus californicus (assembly GCA_007922815.1). NCBI lineage: Eukaryota > Metazoa > Chordata > Mammalia > Chiroptera > Phyllostomidae > Macrotus > Macrotus californicus. The sequence continues at coordinate 222,941 of VMDR010000014.1, forward strand.
GGCTTGGAGATAGCCAAACCAATGTCTCCTGGAAGACTTCTGGCCCAGGAGACTCTCATGGGTCTAATCTGTGATTTTTTTGCCTTCCCCTTGTCTTCTGAGTAGCTTCATAACACTTACCAATTCTTTCGCCCCTTTTTTAGAAATAACAAACACAGAAGTTATCACCTGTTCGGTTTACCGTTCACAAAGTTAAGTCAAGGTCTTTCAGGTGGCCCAAGGTGATGCATCGTCATTTTAAATAGTTGGCCAGAACTGCTTAATGATGCTAGGAGGTCAGTGACCCCCTTGAGAGTATTTTAGTGTTTTCCTAGGAGAAATGCCAGCTACATCCAAACGCTATAGGAACAGTGCTCTCCTTGTAGGTAGTGCGCTCCTAATATATTTTCTCCTTCGCTTCAGCTGCTGCTGCTGCGCAGGCCTCGGCAGCTTGTTTTAATTTGCTTTGCCCCAGTTCGGTGGGACTCCCCCTTTGTGTCTGTCATGTCTATAAACTGGTTGGAACAGGGTCCCCAGGGACACTCTGTTCTCCTCCTGTTGTTTCTTCCTTTACCTAGAACAACCCTGCAGTAGTTTTACTTGGAAACTTTTCTCTGGTTTGACCTGCTGGCCTATGAAGCCAGGGGGTTAAAAACCCAGATATATATTGAATCATTAAGTGCTAGTTGGGTTTATTCATTCACTAAGTATTTATTGAATGCAGGGGCCCAGAAGCTAAGCGTGTTGCTTGTGAGTTACGTAGAAGCCACAGCCCCCCCCTCCCCACACACACACATACCATGTTTCCATTTAGAAAGGTGTGGTGGCCAGGCAGTGCCGACATGCGGTTAGTTACTGAAATTTGGCTTCACACCTGAGTAAAATCACTAGCAAAAAGGCTGGGGCAAGACAGTTTTGCATTTGTTTAAAAGCTGGATTGGTGCAAGAGGTGCACAAAGTCAGACATCTTTCTCGCGCCCCCCCTTCCTTTTTCTCTTGCATCTTCTTAAAGTGTAGTTGTTCTCAGCCTCAGTTGTATTAACTTCGCTGTGTTTTCTTCCTTTTTGAGCCCCCAAGGGCAGTGGCAAAAGACTAGGGCAAAGGAAAGCAAAGCGGTCCTCCCGGAAGACTGATACCCTGAGGACAGCATGGCTCTGCTTTTCCATAGCCGTGGCATGGCTCTGGTGAGGAGATGGGCAGCGGAGAGAGAAGCAGCCAAGTCAGCGTTGAGGTTGGGGGAGGGACTTCTCTGGATGGATGTTGAGACTTGTTAAAAACCATAGAAAAGAGGACTCTATGTCTTTCAGGCATTCGGAAAAGCCTGTGGGAGACTAGGGGAGGGAGAGACAGACAACGCCCCCCGCCATCACCCACCCTCATTACCCACCCACCCACCCACAGAAAATGCCATGGGGCAAAAAGTTGGAATAAGAGAGGAATGTCCTAAATTTTAAAAAATGTAAATGCCTCTCTAGGAGTTCAAATAAAGTTTCGTTTTAAAAGCAAAAGACATAAACTCATCGCCTTGGTTTATTGCTGAGTGCTTTTGAACTCCTCCGAAAGGAACACTGTAAACTCAGGAGAGAAAAATGATTTATGATCCCTTCCTCATAATCTTTTTGATTCTGTATAAGAGGTGGAACAGACAGGCAGTAGGATCAGCTATGGAGACAGTTATGATGAGGGTAAGCCCCCCATGGGCAGGCAGCCAGCCAGGGCACTAGGCTGGGCCCTGCCTCACCCCAGGCCTGGGGCAAATCTTAGCTTTTTGGGGCCTCTGTTTCACTGAATGTGAAGAGGTGGTTCTGGGCGATTTGTTCTTTTAATATTTTGAGCTTCTGTATCATTTAAAACCTTCCCTTGATTTTCTAGTTTGGGGAGATGTGAATTGCAGTAACGAAAGGCAGACTTCGTTACTTGTGACAGTTTAAGTCCTACGAAATTAAAGCAGAATAAAATTGATATTTCTGAGCAGTTGAAAGTAAGGGTCTTAAATCGTCCCCAAAGTGCAGGAGCCTACTTCTGTGACCTGTCAACCTCAGGGAGAGTCATGGCAGGGAACACAAAAGATGTGCTGGAGTTTTTAACAAAGCCCACCTGGCCCAGATTTCATATCGAGGCAGATTACCCTCCGCCCCCCCACATACACCTTTATACCCCTCATTGGAGTGGAGTCCCAGGGCGGATTTTGAAAGAATGGATGGATGGTCACAGGCATGGACTCAGCTCCTTCCAGTACTTAGAGGACAGTGAGGAAGTTAATGAAAAGACAAAAAGGCGGAGCATTTTAAGTCACAGAGATCCAGCTTTGGCGGAGTGACCTTGGAAAGGTCACTTCAGCTCTTGAGCCTTACACTTCTCATTGGGGCTTAGGCTGCTTTTGTCACTGTGGTAGGGCTCTGTAAGGTGTTTGTGGAGCCCTTAACACAGCTGGCTCAGGGTAAAGGCCTGGTGAGAGGGTAAAAGCAGCCATCATGGGCTGGCTGCTCGCGTGTGCCAAGAGAGGTATATGCAGCGTCTCCCTTCATTGTCAGACTAACTCTGAGATTGTGTCCAGACTCCCATTTTGCGATATGGAACTTCAGTCCCAGAGACGTTCTCTACGTAACCTAGGATTGAATGGCTCCCAGGTAGCTAAGCTAAGATCCGAGATGAAGACTGTTCAGTTGCCTCATTGATGTTAGTCTCTTCCCCTTGCCTTCTTTTGTCTTCATCAGTCTTTCCAGATAAAAATCTAATGCTTTTCAGTAGCCACTGGCTTGGATAGGACTGTTGGTAGAAATCCAATTCTAGCTACATTGCTCTGAGGGTCTGGGCCACGTCAGGGACCCCATGATGGGGAACTGCTGTTCTTCTGGAACACCTGACTCCAGGGCTCAATGCCAGCGGCCCCTCCCCGAGTCTTTTCCTTTGAGCATCTGCCTTATTCCCCCCATCTCTCCATCTACTTGGTAGGAGACACAGCTCCCCATTATCCCTGTGCCTGGCGCTTTTGATTTCAAGGCCAAAGGATTCCAGAAAAGGGGCTCATTGGCCCATCAGGTGCCCACCTTTAGTCTGCTCAGCTGTGATCTGAGGGCGGGGACCCACTGGAACGAGGCTTCCTGCCCAGCCATGTGTGGGGAGTGTGAGGAAGATGTGCTCTCCAGGAAAAAGCTGGTCAGTCAGTGCTGACCTGCCATCTCCTAAGCAGTCCTCTCCAGTTACCATGCCAGTGGATGATGTCCTCAGTTTACCCTGAGTCGTTCAGAGGGGTTCCAGTTGGAAGGGACTCGTGGTTCATGTGTGCTGTGAAGAGTCAGAGCCTCTTGCCCTGAACTGAGGGTCAGTCCCTGGCACAGACACTCACTGTTGTCAGAGGAGAAGTGAGCCCACCTGGCTGGAGGGCCCGGGCAGGGTTTACAGAGAGGAGCTTGTGTGGGACAGGGTGAGATGCAGAAATCATCTCCAGGAACTGGGCGGAGAGAAAGGGAGCAAGACGTCCTTCAAGGGGCATTGAAAGTTGCTGGGGAAAGAAGAGCCTTTCAGATTAAGGAGTTTGGTCTTCATCCCCTAGGTAGCTGGGAGCCACTGAAGGTTTCTGACAAAGGGACAGGTGCCATAGGGTCCCTCCAGTTTTGGAAATGTTCATTTGGCAGTAGCAGCTAGGCTAGTGGAGAGGGGGATATTTCTTTTTGCTGCTGCATGTTCCCAGGAACTGAATGGACCTGTCCATTCTTCTAAATGCTTCAGTGAGGCCCAAGTCAATGACATCGCCAAGGACACCTGGTGTTTGCCTTCAGATGCCTCAGTCTCCTCATCTGCCCTTTTTCTGTTTTTACATTTAGGCAAAGGTGAAATGTTTAGGCAGGAGAGCTGGTCTGTAATCCTGGCTCTTCTGATGAGCCCAGGAAACGCAGGGATAAGAAGCTGATGGAGAATTGAACCCTTATATGCACTTTCACGTCAGCAGCCCACATCTAGTCGTCAGAGTGTCTTGGTAACTTCTCAAAGAATGGGTTAAGACTCTGGTAACCAAAAGGACTGGAAGACAGCAAACAGAGTCAAAGGAATTTAATTTTTTCAGAGTGGTGGTGAGGAGAGGGAACACATAATGTAAGATTAACACTTGGGTTTAGACATCAAACCAACCTGAGTTAAAACCTCAGTTCTAAGCCTTTAAGCTATGTGACTGGGAGCAGCCCCTTAACTCCTGCATGTTTCTGCCTCTTTAGATGGGAACAGCACCCAAAGGAGCTCGTGTGTCGAGTGTTGGTTGTTGTTTCTGGAATAACCGAAAGCGTCAAATAAACTAGCAACTCTTGCTGACCATCCTCTCTTCCTTTCTCCCTGCCTTATTACCCTTCAGTGTCTTTTAGTGCTCAGAGTGCTAGGACTTAAGGAGTCAAATCCACAGAGACAGGAAATAGAATGGTGGTCCCAGGGCCTTGTGTGGGGCACAGAGGAGTAGGGGAGTTAGGGTGTAATGGATGTGAAGTTTCAGGTGAGGAAGGTGAAAAAGTTTCGGAGTCTGGTGGTAGAGATGATTGCACAATAACATGAATGTACTTAATGCTACTGTTAAAAATGGTTAGGGTGGTAAATATGTGTATTTTACTGCAATAATGAAAAAGGAAAGAAATCAGTTTACGATAAGTACATGGAGTTTGATGGCTAGTGGGGTTTTTTTTTAGATTTTATTTATTTTTAGAGAGAGGGGAACAGAGGGAGAAAGAAGGAGAGAAACATCAATATGAGAAAGAAACATTGATCAGTTGCCTCTCATACACACCCCATCCAAGGACCAAACACACAACCCAGGCACGGGCCCTGACCGGGAATCGAGCCGCAGTGACCTTTCACTCTATGAGATGATGCCCAACCACGTGAACCACACCAGTCAGGGTGCAAGTGGATATTTTTTTTTTAAGTAAGCATTTTGCTAGTAGAAATGGAGTATAGTCTCATCATGAATGATGACTGGTTCTGTGGAGGCCAGGCAGAAAGCAAACTCTTTGTCCCATAAGATGTGATACAGTAGCAGCGCGGACAGAGGCCCCATCTCCCTTTGCACCTCCCACGATGACCAGGAAAATTTCTTACTTACCTTTCAAAGAACAGCCAAAATGGAGAATGTGAGTAAAGGAAAAACAGAATTGTATTTGTATTCTCTTTCCATGACAGTAGAAAACAGGAACATTGACATTAAGTGCCATCCAAAGATGTTTGAATTTCTTCACCAAATGTGAACCAGCAACTGAGATGAAAACACTGATGAGCAATAGTTGGTGTTTAAAGGCAGCAAAGGACTCAGGAATAATCCAGAAAGGGGACTGTCACCCCGTAACGAGGGGTAAAGTCATGGTGTAAGGGTTGATGTGGCACAGTGGTTCCCAAAGTGTGGTGAGGGCACCCTGAGGGATCCTCAAGATCCTTCCCAGGGAGGCCCGCCAGGTTAGAGCCGTTGTCGTGACGCCAAGAGGGCACGTGCCTTCCTCCCCTCGTTCTCCAACACGTGTGCAGTGGAGCTCTCCCGAGGCCTCGTTTTGTGCGGTGACTTCATTTCTCTGACAGCTAATGGAATGTGCGCTCACACATTCCGTGCTTTGAAAGATTTTTCAGTTTTAACTCCTAATATGAAAAAATATCAATAGGTACAGCCCACAGAAGCAGAAGTGCTTTGGGGTTCTTAAACTTTGAGAATGTGGAAGTCAACCAGGGATTTGAGTGCACCAAGCTAGCATTATGTCCCTGCTCTAAGATCATCTCATAGAGCTTCGCAGAGCAAGAAAGCTTGTTATGAGGTTAGTGGAAATGAGCAGAAACTGGGGGACGATACAGGAAGTAAAGGTGAACGTGCTGTCATGAAATTATTCTGTTCTGCAGTATGGGAGCCAACAGATTGTTGGTTCTGAAGTGTTAGTCATTTGAATAGAGCCAATGGGGTTGCTGTTTGCCCCATTTGATAACAAATAACCAAACAGTGATTTGGAAGAACTTAGGTGAGAAATGCCTTTGTATCTTTGATGCTTGCCTTGCTATATAACCTTCAGCCTTGGCGCTCTCAAACAGGGCTGATCGGATGGCTCTTACTTGAGGCAGGAGCTTGTGGGAATTTGGGTAAAGCTGCTGAGTTATGAGCCATATAGCTGTGGAGTCGGAGAGGAGCTTTACCTTTAGCGTGCCATTGTCATTTGAGTTTTTGGTCACAGATGTTCATTTCCTGTGATACTGGAGTGTCCTGGTCCTTATTGCTGAGCCCAGCTTAACACTCCTGGATATGAGATTCTTATCTCAAGAGGGATGGTGGGACTGAAACCCTGGATTCTGACTTGCTGTGGGAAAGGGGAGAAGGTGGTAACCATAGCAGGGTCTCAGAGGCCGCTGCTCACGTAATGGGCATTGGCCTCCTCCCATCAGGGAAGTGAGTTGGTGTTTGCCTATGACCTGAGCACAGGGCACTGTGACTACAGCTCATTGCTGTGGGATCCCTGGGAGCACCCTGTGCTTGGGACACTTAGTTGTGTCAAACCCCCACTGGTCACGTGATCTGAGTCCTCTAATCACAGTGGTTCTCAACTGGGGGCATTTTGCTCCCCATCTTCGGCCACACCGTCCTTCCCTCCCAAGCCCAGAGGACATTTGGCAATGTCTAGAGACATTTTTGGTCTTCAGACAAAAATACTCAGGAGGGGGCGGGGCTGCTGTTGGCACCTAGTGGGTAGAGGCCAGGGATGCTGCTCAGCACAGGACAGCCCTGCACAACAGAGAGTTATCTGGCCCCAAATGTCAACAGTGTTGCAGTTGAGAAACCCTGTCTTACCCTGGCACGTAAGTCTTACCTCCCTAAGACCTTCAGTTCCACTTCTTTCCTCCCTCCAGTGTAATGACAGGTTCACGGCAGTCTCTGTAGTATGTTCTGTTGAAGTGCATGATCAGTGTTAGTTACAGCACGTTTGTGTCTTCACATGAGGAGTACAAAGAGCCCTGATCTTGGAGTCATGTGGCCGGGATACAAATGATAATGCTTTGGTATTAGCTGGGTAACTTTGAGCCAGTTAATCTCTCGTTGCTTCCGTCTCTCTCTCCTCCTCTGTAAAGATAGTTCTGATCATTCAAATATATGTATGTCAAGTTTTTGGAATGTGTAAATACTCAACAAATAGCAAGCCCTCCGCTCTGTAAACATGCTCCTACGAAGCAGATGGAAACCCTTTTTCTAAGGTGAGTTGAGCTGGGTTTCTTGTTGGAGGGGAAGTTTGGAAGGCTCTTCAGATTTATTTTAAGGAACACTTGGGTAAATACTTCCCATGTTTGGTTAAAAAGGAGAGCAAGAAAGGAACTTAGAAGAAATCAGATCAGGAGGAAAGTTGACCTGATACAAATGGAAAGGAAAACTTAGGGTATACCACTTCTCTTCTGAGGTCATGTATCTGATTTGAAGGTCACAAACTTTTAATTTGATGCCTTTCTTCTATACCTAAACCTTCCAAGAACCTTTTGGTTAAAAGACTATATTAAGCTGCTGCTGTTTCTTCTTCTTTTTTTTCTTTTCTTTTTTTTTTTTACTAGATCTGAGACATTCTCAGCTATAAAAGGCTAACCAAAACCATTAAAGTCCACTGAGAGGCTTAAGGGAGTTTATAAGATAGAGTAAGTGAATGGAACAAATAATTCATCTGCTAACCCAAGGAGTACAGGCTATTGGCCACCTCCTTGGACTGGGGGAAGCCTGGCCCACCGTATTCCTTCTGGCTGTTGTCACTGCCGATTGAACTGGACTCTCAGCAGAGCAAGGGCCACACATGAGGCTGTCCTCGGAAACTAGGAACGATGTGACAGGCCAGCGGAAGAGCCCATCAAAATTAGTTAATGGCCTTCTCTATGAGAAGCCATCTTGAAGTGTGAAAGAAGTTAGAAGCTAACACATTAAGTCATCGTAATGCACATAGTACCAGTCCTGAGTTGGGTCAACTGAATCTCGTACCTGGACACAAGCCCCAAAGTCCCATCTTGGCCTTGCACACGCCTGGCCATGTGTATGAACTCACCCGAATGAATGGTCTGTCACTCAAGTGCATTTCTGGCCATCTCCATGGGCACTTCAGGTTTGGGGGGCTGTCTTGATGGCGACTGTGTGTAACTTAGTGGTTTACAATATACCAAGCCCCTGGAAAACCTGCACACCAGGTTTGATCATAGCACATTTTAAAGGACTTGAGTCACACTTGGGTATGAGAGTGGCATGCCCCCAGCCTGGGCAGAAATTGCCTCTGGGCACAGAGAAGTAGGAGGGATGGGGGTATTGGCAAGATCCTGTCTGCCCTCCTTGGTTACAAGACCATCTCAGACTGCAGACAAATGCAATTTCTTATCCCTGTTCTGCCTTTTGTGTTTGTTTTCTTTCCAAAAAGCCTCATGCTTTATTTGATAAAAGGTAGCCTTCTGCTGTGGTGATCTTGTTTTCCAAATCAAACATTGAGCTCTGTGTTCTGACTGATGCTTTTTGTGCTCTGTTTTAAGTTTGAGGCCGTGTAAACAGTTCCTTTGGGATACTGAAATACTTTAAATTCTGCATCATTTTTTGCTAGTTATAAAAATCCTAAAAGCATTTCAACACATTCTAATTGTTCTAAGCACTGCTGGATAAAAGAAAGTTCTAGTCAGCCTTAAGAATGTGGGCCATATTTTGGGATGTGCAAAGGCACTTGGTCTTCACCATTACACATTAACCTGTTGGCTGAGAGAGATTTTTCACAAGAGTATCAACTCTTAAATGAACCTCAGAGAAAAGAATGTGGAATATGCGAGGAACTTTTGTTTCCTTGGCTTGACTTGTAGAAATAGAATTTTAAAGTGTTTAGCTTCAAAAGCTTTCTTGTTCATTTGTAAACAGTAGATTTTTTAAATGTTTTTTTAAGTTTCAATTGATAGAATCTTAACTTTTTGTAGCCCTAATTTTAAAGGTATACCCAAAATTTCTAGCATTAACATATTTTTTCTAACTAACACAAAAAGTGTATAGTGGTTTTAATATATTCATAGAATCGCGCAGCCATCTGTCAGTCAATTTTGTAACATTTCCATGTTCCTTACATACTGTAGATACAAGTCCCTTATCAGATTCGTGAACATTTTCATCACCCTCCACAGGAACCCCTTACCTGTTAGTGCTCATCTTCACTTCATTCTGGACATTTCACATAAAGGAATGATCCAATATGTGGTGTTTTGTATCTGGTTTCTTTTGCTTAGCATAATATTTTCAAGGTTCATCCATGTTCCAAAAGCATGTATCACTACATTATTTTTTATTGCCAAGTATTCCATTGTAAGTTGTTTATTACTTGTTTATTTATCAGTTGATGGATATTTAGATTGTTTCCACTTCTGGTTTTTAAGAATAATGCCCCTGTGAACACTTACGTATAGGATTTTTGTGTAGATAATAGGTTCTCGGGATCATATAGTAACTCTGTGTATAACCTTTTGAAGGAGGTCAAGCTGTTTTCCAAAGCGCCCATGCATTCTACATGAACACCAGCAGAGTGTGATTTCTTCGCATCTCTCTGGCGCTTGTCATCATCAGTCTGTTTTATTACATCCATGCTAGCCACGTGTATGAAGTGGTATCTCGTTGTGGTTTTGATTTTCATTTCTCTGATGGCTAATGATGTTGAGCATCTTTTCATATGCTTATTGAAAGTTTACCTCCTTTGGAGAAATATCTTTTCAGATCCTTTGCTCATCTTTTAATCGGTGATTTATCTTTTTGTCATTGAGTTGTATGAGTTCTTTATATACCCTAGATACACGTCTCTCATCAGATATGTGATCTGCGAATTATTTCTCTCATTCTGTGGGTTTTCGTTTCACTTTCTTGATGGTGTCCTTTGCGGCACAAAAGCTTGCAGTTTGACAAAGTCCAGTTGATCTAATTTTTCCGTGGTTGCTTGTGCTGTTGGGAGTCATATCTAAGAAACCACTGGAAGACTCATTGTTTCATGGAGACCTGCTAGTTGTCCTTCTCATGGTATTTTACATGGTTATGTATTTAAGGCCCTTCTGGGATTTGTAATAAAGAATTTATTCTCTCCTTCCCTCCAGAAGCTGAAAGTTGACTTAAAATTAACCAAGGGTCAGGAAGCTTTGGTCTCCTTTTATGCTGGTCCCAGCCCTGATCTGCCTTCCCAGGTCCCTTGATTGCACCTGTGACATCTGAGCCACAACACTCTCCACATATCTTATGCCAGGAGAATGGTAGATCACTACACATGCCAGTGGTCCTAACTCTTCAGTTCCAGCTCAGTAGCTGAATGACTAAGTTAAAAATATAGAAAAACAGCAGAGCTACTGCCCTATCTTCCTCCTTTTTTTTAGCTAATGATGGTTCTGGAAGAACTTCCTAGAATCCCAGCAAGTACCCATGAATGTGGATGCTCCTGCTGACCAGCCTTAGGGACCTGATTTCTTATGGGCTTAAGGTTATATTCCATCAGGTCTCAGTAGGGAAGACAAGACAGCCTATCAAAATACAGGTAAGAGAGGCACCATTTTTGAAATGCTACAGAAAAGGTATAGGCGAGTGATAGCCATCAGTAAGGCTCCTCCCCCTGCAGGGGGTTTTAGTGCCTTTGAAAGATAACAACTCAAAGATTCCATTTTAGTATATTCAAGATCTGGGAAATGTTTCCAAAATAACTTTTCTTTCAAAGGTTTGCTGATGAACACCTGACTGAAAATAATTCCCTTAACTGATGACCAGGCCTTTGTTCTCAGAAGGGGGTCTAGGTCTCTCCAGGAATGAAGGTCACTGACCAGTATGCCGTAGTCCTAAGAAGAGCACCAACAGGCAGTACAGGGACCTTCTGTTGAGCTCTACCCACAAACCACAGCCTGTCTGGAAGGTCTGACTTTGGGCCACTCAGCCTTGGCAAGTGTGTGCTTCAGGAAGCTCCTGGCAGAAACAGGAGCTGATAGGCGCACGTGGCAATGGGAAATGGTTGTGCAGTGGCTTCCCACTTGCTAGACCTGAGACTGTTTTCTCAAGTTCTTTTCATGATGCCTGAAGCACTGAGAAAGGGGAGGGAAAAACTGAGGGGAATGCAGTTTTTTGTGGCCATTTACACTGTTTGAAATTCATCTAAAATCTTGTAAACACCGTCTGTTGCTTAAGCACCCCATTTTTCCTATTATATAGTCTTTACTCTGATGGTATTACAGTGCAACAGCTTTTATGTCGTGATTGTGTTAAATAAGTAAATGCAGTTGGCTGCCACGCAGAATTTTTACTTGGCATAGAAATGGACTCTTCCCCAAAGGTCAAGATAGAATGTCTTGTTTTGCAAAAGGATGACCTGTAGAATTACTTTCAACTGTCCACACTGCCTTGCAAACCAGCTCGCCCCCCTCCCAAAAGAAGAGACAAATGCAGTATACACCCATCTCTTAAGAAGTGGTTGTATTACATAAAGCTGCATCTCTTACCAGGCCCTACCCTCTTTATCCCTCTGTGCTATTGTCATCTTTGCTGAGGTTGGGCTCTCTTCTCTGAATACAAGAAAATAAGAAAATTGCCTGTTTTAGGCAATGCAGGTGTGTTTCAGAGATTTAGAGTTAAGAAGTCAAGTAAATATTTTGGCAGCCCAACAAAGGTAAGAAAGGGAGAACGCACCTAATGGGCTTCTCGAATTACAGGCCTGTCCAAACACTGCCTTCTTCAAGAGACGCTGGTCAAGGTCGAAGCCTGCCCTGCTCCCTGGTGGCAGCGAGGCCCGGCCCAGAAGTGGGCTCGATGCTCTCACTGGTCCTGGCCCTATGCCTGACAGGACACTGTTGGACTTTGATTCAGTCCGACCGAGAGAATAGATATTCATCAGTAAGTGGAAAGTCTTTCCTCCTTAACAGACTCTAATCACATCGCTTCCTCTTCCTTGCTGAAAAATTCCAGATAGCTTTCTTCTCTTTAAATTGGAGCCTGAAGAAATGGGGCACGAGATCTCAGATTACTTTTGTTAGTGAGGGTTGGGAGGTGGGCAGCTATGAAAGAGGACCTGGAAGCAGCATGGCACAGGGGCGCGCTAGTCTTTGGGACTTAGGATCTGGGCATCCATGTATACCTCAAGCAGGCTAGATGAGGTGGCTTCTCCGTTGCCTGGTTTGGGAACAGAGACATCCCAGAAGGAGGGAGTTCTGACCTTCTAGTGGCATGTCTCCGTTCAAGCTGTGCTTTGTGTCTCTTCTAACAGAAAGGCAGACATGAAAGCTGCCTCTCTTCCTTGCCCTCCCCCAGTGGCTTCCACTGGATCACCTTGGCAGGGCCTCATCCAAGGCGGGTGAGCAGGCAGGCGGGGAGGAGGGGGGGGGCGGTGGCGGCTGCACTAGCGGCTCCTTTGATCACCTCCCGCCTGGTTCCAGGCCCTGCCGACAGCAGGCCAGCCAAAGGCCCGGCTCTACTGATCTGATGAGGTGCTGAATAGGACCCGAGGGGCAATGACGGGAGCTAGAAGAAAGCCTCGGGAATGAAAAGGAAACCCCGTGAACCTGCTCAGCTTCATTGGCCGGATTTTCCTACCAGGGAGCCGCTCAGTTCCTGCCAGCCTGGACTGCCTGCCCCTCACCCCAGCCCCTCCTGTCTCCGGTTTTCAGACCCTGTGTGTGTTTTGTGTTTGAATCACGGCTGCTCTCCCTGGTTCTCAGGCTGGGAACCCACTGTGCCTGTTTCCATGGTCACTGGGAAGCTCTTAGCACCAAGTGCTTCAAAGGGAACCTTTCCCCTCCCAGCGCTGCCTCTGCCTGCCCCAGGCGGCCACACAATAAGCAGCTCCTGGGAGCCAGGCCTCTGACCCTTGCCTGCCAGGAGGAAAACCTCGCCTTTGCCGAGTGAGGCTGTGAAACCTCACAGACATACCTTTCAGCAAAGCGTGTGGATGTGCACAGAGCAGGCACGCACAGGTGCACACTTGATGGCACGTCTCGTGTGCCCCCTTGCAGATTTGGATGGGATGTTGAGATTAGAAGCTGGTGAGAGAGTTTGGGAGCCTTTCTGAAACTGAAGAAAAGAGCAAACAAAGCCTAGGCTTCTTATAGGAAAAGAGGTGGCCTTGTCTGGGGTGGGAAAGGGAAAGGAAGAGGGAGACTTGGATTGGAGGAGGTGGTGGGACCCAGAGGCAGTGTGGGACTTCCTTAGTGGGAGCTGTGTTTTGGGCCAGCTGAGAATGGAATTGAGGCAGGTAGCACTGCTTCCTGTCCCAGGAGCTGGGTTCATGAGCATGGAGGTATCTGCACTGTCCTCCACAGCCGCTGTGCCTGAGCCGTCGCCCACCAGATCCGAAGTTTGGTTTTGCTTCGAGTAATGCAGAGGAGAGAAACCTCTCACATCTGATTGGAGAGAAAGAATTGGTGGTTTAATGATCTTGGGGGGCTGCGACATGATGATGCTGGAATTAAAGGTGAAAATCCTTTGAAGAGCTTACCCCTCTTTGTGGAGCTTAAGACACCAATTTCTACTTTGAGCTTACTGAACTGCAGAGCACACATATGTATACGGAGAGCGTATGTGTAGCATACATATTTTATATATATGAGAAATTGAATGTTTCCTCAGTGAGTTTGCTACCAATCTCTCCCTTTTGTAATATTTTGGTGATAATCTCCTCCTTTTGTTTTGCTCATTTGCCGCTTCCATAGAAACGCTGATTCTTTCCTTGAACAAAACTGTCTGAAGTGGCACCGCTCTCATTCGTACGCTCAGACGACGAGGAAGGGCTTAGGAGGATGGCACAGTTTTCTATATTCAAGTGTCATCACCACTGCGTCCGGCTTGGTGGGCCGAGTACATGCTCCAAATTATACTCTTACTAGTGGGAGTTAAAGACCATGAACTATTAGGATCTAGCTAGGGCATCATGGCCACACGTTTGAGAGCACCAGGCCATGGATATGGATGGAGTCCTCTGAGGACAAGTTTGCCCATCGCCCTGAGTGTGCTGTCCCTGGAGGTGATGGCTTTGTACATTCCCTGTTCTGAGCTAACTCTCTTGAGATTCTTTCATTTAACATGGAGAAATTAATGGTGGCATGATTTACTTTGGCTTATGTGTCAGGCACGTGTCTTGGAGAGACTGGGATAGAGGGGCTTAGGATTCTGATTCACTCGAATCTTTTGGGTTTTATTTCTTTTCTTTCTCCCCAGCGTCAAGCCTGTCTAACTTGGACATAGCTCTGCAAGGCTGAATGAATGAGCATCATTTTCTCTCTGTGTGTTCTCGGGACAGAATTTAATGGGGAAGGACATGGGAAAGCCTGGATCCACTTCAGATCCATGCAGGTGGAGTGGACATTAGTGATGGCCCTTGACTTGAATGATTCAGAAGGTTATTGGTGTTTCCTCAGTTACACCACCGATTATCTTCGTTGGCAGCTATAATAGAAGGCTTAGGGGAGTTGGAGGTCTCCACTACTTGCACTTGATTCTCCACGTCAGTTCTTTTGTTGGTCCAGGTTCTGTGGCTGTGATAAGTTAGGTAGCCAATTAATCTCTTTGGTCAACCAAGAAGGTTTGCTCAGTCGTTGTAATTTAAGGTATGGACACATACAGGATGTTAAATACCCTCGCAGGCACTGCAGGGCCATCATGGGCAGAGAATCAGGGCGGACTCCTTCAGGTCTTTGCTTAGACATCACTTTCTCCTGAGAGGCTTCCTGGACACACAGTGTGTTAGCCAGGAAGGCTTCACAGAGGAGATGAAACTGAACTTGTGAGAATGGGTGGGCTTGGGGAAATTCTGGCTGGACAGTCAGCCTCATTGACACGTGACATGATAAACGAAGAACATTTTGGCCAAAATGTACCTTTTATCCCATTATAAAAAGGGTTTACTGAGCTAATTAATAATAGACTGGTAAATAACAAATATTAGTAGTTACCCTACTTTACATACAAGGTAATATTTTATGTATAACATATAATATATGGTTTATTTAGTATATAAACTTCTACAAGTTGGCCAAGGTAATTTTTCAAAGCTCTGGAAATATTTTTCTTATCTTTATTAGCAGCGTTGCAGTATCAGCTGACGTTCATAAATGAGATTGCATTTTTATATAGTATTTGGGTTCTATGGTATTCATTGCGTCAGGTCTCACAGTTTGACTCAGTATGATTTGCTGGACTGTTGATGAGAAGAAACCAGAACTGTCAGCATGCACATAACCCTTTAAGAAACATGACTATTAGTAAAGCATGATGCCTTACAGAGAGAGAGAGAGAGAGAAAGAATGGCTGCATTTGCCGTGGGGAAGGGATGGAAGAGGGAATTCTAAGAGAAGGGCCCAAAGGAGCAGCAGTAACACATGGTGTGTCCAGGGCTGGTCAGAAAGCACGACTTGAGGGGGCCTCATCGTTTTAGAGGGCAAGAGGAGATCCCCTTAGTAGGGAAGGCATTTCCAGGGAATGCACCAAGAGGTGTGCAAAAGAGAAGTGTGCAAGGGGCGGGGCGTAGAGTGGGTTTCCAGCAGAGGGAACCGGATGTGCTTAGGCCCAGAAATATTGCCAGGTTGGACAGGTAATCGCTATTGCTGTTCTACGGCAATGTAAGTAAAGGAGATGAATAAAACTTAATGCATTGGAGACCTTAAAATGTAAATTCAGGCAGAGTTTTTACATGAGTGAACTAAAGTGGTGCTTGGTGGAACTTGCCAACATAAAACACAAGTAGGGCTCTAATTTCCTTTCTCTGCGGTGCTAATTCTTTCCACCCTGAATCCTCTCCCTCCAATGACATGAGAGTTACCAATTTAAGTGTTTGTTAGTGTACAGTTCTGTGGCATTAAGTGTATTCACACCGTTGTACAACCATCACCACAATCTGTAGCCAGAACCTTTTCATCCTCTCTAGCTGAGACTCCGTACTCATGAAATACCAATCCCTGCTCCCTGCTGCCCCCAGCCCCTGGCAGCCACCATCTACTCTCTGTCTCCATGGATTTGGCTACTCCAAGTACCTCAGATAAGTAGAATCAGGTATGTGTCCTTTTGTGTACTTTGCACTGAGCATAATGTCTTCACGGGTCGTCCATATTGTGGCATGTGTCAGAATTTCCTTCCTTTTGTGGTTGAATCATATTCATTGTATATGTGTATTACACTTGTTTGTACATTTATCTATCAATGGACCTTTTGACTTGTTTCCACCTTTTGCCTGTTGTGAATAATATAACTGGGAACACAGGTACACAAATGTCTCTTCAGGAGCCTATTTTAGGTTCTTTTGGGTATGTACCCAGAAATGGAATTGCTGGGTCATATGGTAATTCGTGCTTAATTCTCTGAGGAATCACCACACTGTTTTCCACAACAGTTGCACCATTTTACATTCCCACCAACCATGTAAAAGTGTTTTAGTTTTCCTACACCCTCCCCATGCTTCTTGTTTTCTGTTTTTGTATGTGCGTGTTGTTTTTAATAGATGATAGCCATCTGAAGGGATTTGAGGTAGTTTCTCATTGTGGTTTTGATTTGCGTTTCCCTAATGATGAGAGAGGTTGAACATCCTTTCTTGTACTTATTTGTATATCTGTTTTGGAGAAGGACTGTTGAAGTCCTTAGCCCATTTTTTAATTGAGTTGTTTCCTTTTTTGTTGTTGAGCTGTAGGAGTTCTTTATACATTCTGAACAATCATCCCTTATCTGACATAGTAATCCCTTATCTGACTTACTAATATTTTCTGCCACTCCATGGGTCCCTTTTTAGTCTGTTGGTAGTGTCCTTTGATTAAACAAAAGTTTTTCATCTTAATAAAGTTCAATTTCTATATTTTTTTCTTTCTGTGTCTCTTTCCTCTTGTTTGTGTTTGCACCTTCATTCATTTTCACCTCACATACAGAAGGTTATACTCACATATCTTACTACTAAGTCTGACTTACGATATACTGTTGTCCTGAGAACTCCAGAAAGGAAGAGACATCTTGCTTCCTGGGCCAGGCTCTCAGAACTTGGTGTTTTAGAAGATGTGCTGGGGTGGATACAAAGAATGATAACTGCCCAGAAGGTTCCCTAGGCTGGCCGCAGGGGTCCAGCAAGCTGACTACACCATTCTGTGGTCAACCTCTTGCAACCAGGGAGCTCCTGTCCGCCTCCATGGCCAGCTGCCACCAGCCCCACGGTGTGAATGGCGAGGAAGTAGGGGCTGGAGGCTGGCTGGGCTCCAGGATGCAGCCTTTCCTGGCATAGAACCAAGGCGGAGGGGGAAAAAACACTCTTGTGTGTGAGAGAAATAATGCTAGCTCCAAAACCTATAATTCCCAAGTTTTTTTAAAAAGATTTTTCAACCAAACTGTGCTTTTATCTTTGAATTCTGAATGGGAGATTGTTCACACAGCTAAGCTGGCTGCAGAAGCCAGGCCAGTTAAAACAATATGCAGGCAGCTCTCCTCCAAGTAACCAGAAACCATTGGCTCAAAGGAGCCTGAACCGAGGAACCAACCTGCTGGGAGACGTTTTCCAAGTAACTCCAAGCAACGGCCTGAATGTAGATCCTCCTGCTGGGGAATGGCACTTTGGCAAATGAAGACCCTAATTAGAGATGGAAGGGTTTCTGTTTTGTTTTCCTTTAATCCTTACCCTGGGGCCTTTGCAGGGCCGCCATGTCTCTGCTTGTGTGCAAAGAAATTTCCAGCTTCTCTTTGTAACAAGATCCTCTTTTGGGTAAGAAGCAACAAGCTGACAATGTGGGCCCACCACAGCCAGGGGACCCGGCCACCAGCCTAACCCAAAACAAAGAGCTTGGTCTGGGCCGGAGAGTCCGGGTCACCTGGATTGGCCAGTCGTTTGAAGTTGTTGGCCAAGTTGGGTCTCATACCCTCCAACCCCCCCACCCCACCCCCCACCCCGGCCACCCCATGAGACACTCAAATCCATGCTTAGACTGCAGGTCAAGTTTCTTAAGTCTCAGAGGCGAACAGAAACGTGAACAAAATGCAGAGCAGTAAGGGGGAATTGCAGCTGTGAGGCGCCAAGGCCAAGGTCGAATTTGAAACAAGTGGAAGGACTCTCATCTCTTCAGCCTTCCACATGCTTCTTTGCCTGTTGGATCCAGCCAGGGGTGTCTAGCCTTTTGGAGTCTCTGGGCCACACTGGAAGAAGAGTTGTCTTAGGTCACACATTAGATACGTTGCGACACGTAATCACACACAAAAAAATCTAATATTTTAAGTAAATTTACGATTTTGTGGTGGGCTGCATTCACAGGCACCCTGGGCTGCATGCAGCCCGTGGGCCACAGGTTGGACCCCCCTGACTAGGCAGTGAAATGAGCTGTGTGTTTTGTTTTGTATTGTTTTGTGTTTTCTAATTGATCACCACTTAGGTCTCAAAATATCCAGAAGTATCATATTTGCAGAGATCCTGCATGTTACCAGCTTTGTTCTGTTTTGATGTGGGTACTTTTTCAAGGCACCCAGGTACCCTCAGGGGCTTAGAACTGGTGGTCTCGCTCATTTTAATTTCTCTTTGGTCCTAAAGAGACAAATAAGCCATGTACTCGGGGCCCAAAGTATTGGGCTATTGGTAAATTTTAGAACCACTTTTAGACAACTCTAGAAAACTAGAGTGATGTATCTTTCCAGACGTTCAGGGTAGCTATGCTTCTCGGAGGCATCTATCACCCTTCACGTTGGTAAATGTGAAGGGGTGCATGAGAACTTTGTGTTCTTGGGTATTTTACCCATTATCAAAGGCTGTTAACTTATTTGTCATTAAGTTCACTGCTTTAGTACAGGATGCCGAAATGACTTCAAAATTTGGGAGGGGAAGTTACACTTTTTTGAGTCAAATATAAGAATGCTTCTTCTGAACATCTGCTCCATGGTGAGCCCTGGGCTGGGCTCTGTCCCGCTAATGTCTTCTTTCATATTCACAACGCTGTGAGCTGGTTGACACTCTGCTTTAAGATGGCCACACTGAGTCTTGGGAGGAGAGACTTAGCTGCAGCCACACCACATGGCTCTGCCCAGGCCCCAAGGTAGCTTCACCCCGGCTCTTTCTGGGTCCCCTCAACTCTGCTTTGCGTACCAGCTCTGTCCTTTGAACCAGAAGTGAAGCCTACAGATCGTGGCTGTCTCACTCACACGTGTGTGGAAGGGTAGACTTGACAGATTCCTCACCGACAGTCTGCCGTGCCATTGGGGAGGAGCCCACCCATTTCTGATTGTCACACGCCAGATGGACATGTCCACTGCGTTGATTTCCCAGAAGTCCCCAGCTTGCTCATACTGTCTGAAGTTAGGTTTCAGGGAATCCCAAGATGTTTCCTTTTCAGTTCTGTGCTTGTGGTTAGGCTGCTGCAGCTTTTTAGAGAAAAACAGCCCAATCTCTTGGCTGCCTGGCAAAATGATGACTGTGAAGAGTATCCTTTAAGTGCTAGTAACTGTCTGTGTCTCATTGTTGGTTTACTTTTCAGTGGGGCTTATAGAAACTACTTCAAGTCATTGGGAAACAGGTCGATCCAGGAAGAAAAAGAAAACTGAATTTTTAGATGCCATATTGATCCCATGAAAAGAAAACCTTACCAATATGTCCTTGATTTATTCATTTGCATTTTTGGAAGTTTGATTCTTAATGACATAGTATGGTAGCAACTTTA
Source organism: Macrotus californicus (assembly GCA_007922815.1). Classification (NCBI taxonomy): domain Eukaryota; kingdom Metazoa; phylum Chordata; class Mammalia; order Chiroptera; family Phyllostomidae; genus Macrotus; species Macrotus californicus. The sequence goes on from VMDR010000014.1 coordinate 242,543, forward strand.
CTTTTGTGGTCAGAAAAAAAATCTTTTGGCCCTTGCCGGAGTGGCTCAGTAGGCTGGGCATCGTCCCACAAACCAGAAGGTTGTGGGCTCAATTCCTGGTCAGGGCACATGCCTCCTATGTTGCAGGTTTGGTCCCTGGTTAGGGTGCATACAAAAGGCAACCAGTCGATATTTTTCCCTCACATCAATGTTTCTCTCCCTCTCTTTCTTCCTTCCCCTCTCTCTTTAAAAAAAAAAAACTTTGCCAAGTTACACTCATAACTAAATTAAAGCTGGGTCAAACTGAAATGGGGCAGGGGCAAGTTCTGATAATTTGCAAGTTAACTTGCACTTACACCTAATAAACAGCGTGGATCATCGGGTTTGGGAGGGGACTCAGATGTCAGGAACCCAGTTTTACCATAGATTTGTAGATTGCCTGTGGAGGCCATAAACATGATGACATGGAATAAATGGAACAATACTGGACTTAGGGCAATGCTGCTTTACCACCCTCACATGAGGAGCTGGGTAGAGGGGGCCAGGGCCCCGGGCCAGAGTGGGCACCACCATCTAACATAAACAGCCATGGGCATCTCGGAGTCTCAGTGGTAGCTTTTCCAGGAGAGCCAAGCATTGTTCAAAAATATCTCCACACTCGGGGGAAAAAACTGCAAAAGTCTTAATAGTCTTTATATTATTTCCTACGTATCTTTCCCCTGTATTTTTCCTCTGCCCTGGTCATTTCCACGTTGCTGTCAAGTCATGCGGATGTCCCAAGTGCTGCTGTGACAACAGTGAGGATCCTAGCCAAAACCTTGCCCCCAGGAGGAGCTGAGAAATGTCCCTCTAATTACCACTGTTGTTTTTCTTGCTTTTGTGTTGTGTTCCCCACCTCCCATTTAAAAAAAATGGCCTTTGTGGGGTTTTGGGGTTTTTTTTTTAAACAAGGCAAGTAATAGTAGTGGCATCTTTGATGTCACTCAGTCATCTGAAGTCCTTTGTTAATTCCCCACATGTCCTCAGCAGTTCCCCTGGTAGCAGTAGTCCCTTGGCCCGCTGGAGCTATAAAACGGGCTCAGATGACCTGATTCTTGATGTATGTGGGCTCCCTGAGCCAAAGGCAGTTCAGCAGTGGCACCGTACAAAAGCCAGGGTGGGGACCGGACCTAGCAGACCACCTGACCACAGGACCTTCATTTGACAGGAGGCAGAGTTCCCTGAAAAGATGCAATGAGCCTGACTCAAAGCAGCTCCCTTTTGTAGCTCCACAGAGAAGAAACAGACTACATCTTTGGAATTCATTCATCTGTCATTAAGTACCTCCTACATCCCAGGCCATGTGCCAGATGCTGCTGATACAGTGGTGGCTCAAATGGACAAGTTCCCTTCCCTCCTGGGGCTCCCAGTCAGTAGAGGGGAAGCAGAGACAATACAGCCAACGCATGCACGCACACGCGCGCGCGCGCGCGCACACACACACACACACACACACACACACACACACACACACACACACACAGCAGGCCAACCACAGGTTGTGGTATGCAGTGTGAGACTAATAAACAGGTGAGAGGGGGCGTGGGGAGTCTCTGCACAGGCTGTCTGGCACTGAGAGCCCAGAGTCAAGGTTTCTGGAAGAGAAGATGGTGACGTTCCACCCCTCATCACATCATAGCTTGCCTGCCTCCACGCATGTACCAGCTCCATCATCTGTTCTTTGGGCACATCGGTGAGGTGTACTTTCTTGTTTCCTGTGCTTCCTGTCATTTTCTAACCATCATATGGCACTTCGCTACCATCTGGGGCACTCCAATCTTGCAGAGTTAACTGCTTAGTTTAGGTATCTTGTTAAATGTTATCTGCTTGACTGTTTTGGGACAATTGCTTTTAAACCCTCGGAAAGTTATAGAATATGCTGTGTGAAGTAAAAGGATGTATTGTATATTCAGAACCTCTATTCTAATAATTGCCTAAAACTTACCACTTGGTGTTTTTGTAGTGCTTAGTTGTAGCCTAACAAATCCAAAGGTCAATCGAAATTGAGTTTTAGTGTATTGCTTTGGGTTAATATCCTTCCTTCTACTTCTTCCCCTCTCCCAGTGGCTTTAGGAAGGGAAAGAAGGAAGGGTTGGGTGGGGGGAGAGGGGGACTGATTAAAACTTAAGCTGCCTTGGCTGATGAGGGTTGTATCTTATACTCCATACTAAGTAATGTTGCAAGAGGTCAGCAGATCGTTACTAAATGATGTCTGTGGTGCTTGCAAAGGTCGTTGTCACAGTTCATTCAGAGCTTCCCAGTGCATTGACCTCATGTTCCCATGAAGATCCGGAGACCAGACGAACGAAGTGTACTCTCAGCCCATGGTAGGTGTGTTTGGGAAGGTGAAGTGGTATTTGACCGTCTCAGGAAGATGAAAGTGTGGAGACAGGTTGGAATGGGTTAGAGAACTTTCTCTTTAGAAAAAAAAAAATGAATGAAAAACAAGGCTTTGCTGGGGCAAGGGGTGGGAACTCTAGCAAATAAAAGGTTATTCAAGAACCCACTTCCTTTGTTTGTTCTACTAAGTAAAGTCTTGCTAACACTGAATAATTATAGTAAGAAAAGCCTAAATGAGGCCATTCGTTCACTTGTTCAATGAAGGTTAATTTAAGGGACTTAAACTTAAGGGTTAATTTAATGAGACTTGAGACAGAGCTTGAATTTAGGGATTTTTGCAAATTACCTGTTAGAGGCAATGGAAACAGAAATGTATTTGTTCCTTAATATGTGAGTGACCTCTTAGTATTTAAGAGTGATTACTGATTAACCAGGGAGTTTCAAGGACCCAGACGTTTTCACATTCTGATTTAAAGAACTTGCCCCAGCTAAGTGAGTGCTGGCTCATGATGGGGTGAGCTGTGAGCAGAGTGGGGCTGCAGCATCTCAGAGCATTGTGACTTTAGCTGGAGAAACTTCCCGCATGAAGCTACCCATAGCATCCTAGGGGTTGTGCCCAGTGGGGCAGTTCAGCCACCTCTACAACATGTTCCATGCAAAAGACTTGAAATGGGAAAGAAAATTAACACTTAGCTAGAGAGAAAAGTTATCTAATCCCTGTATTCTGGATAAACTGATCATTGCGGCAGAGCTGGTGTGTGACAGAGACAGACGTCTGTCTCTGGAGCCCACTCATTTATTTCCATTCCTGAAGGGAGGGGATATTTCCCAAGCAGAGATCTGTGTGTTTGTTAAAGGTCAAAGATGCAAGGCATTGGCCACTCAAGGGGCACCTGTGCAGTGTCTGAAGTATAAATTAGTCATCAACACTAACACTGAAAGACTTAATATAAAATTCACATTTCTACCTTCTTTTGACAAATTAGACAGGCTGACAACGCTGGTGCCACATCCCTCTGATTAAGGTAGCCTGAGCTGTGTGGAAGCCACCCCCATCAGACAGGCGTGCTCTGTCCATTCTGCCACAGTCCCCACCCACCCTGCTGTTCTCACACTGCAGCAGCACATCCCTTGCCGTCAGTCTTACACCTGGCCCCTGTGGGCAGTTCAGTTTGTGATCACTGCTGCATGATTTGAAACTATTGGGGAAATACCATCATGATTGCCTGTGGAAGGCTGAGTGAAGTGAGAGCAACACACCAATATTTCCTGATGGTCAAGCCATAAATCTGAAGAAGGATCCAAGGTAGATTGGATTAGCAGACTTCTTTTATGTCATCTGATTTGTATCAAGCTCCGTAAGGCTACTGTAGGATGACCACATCATTTATCATCCAAGCCAGGGCACTTCTGAGATTGGAGGGGGTGCTGTCATTCATCATTATGGTGGGAAAACACGTGTAAACCAGGACTGTGCTGGGCATGTGAGGGACAGGACATGTGGTCATCCTAGTCCTATGGGACATGAAAACAAGATGCTTATGTTCCATTAACCAGGGTGACTGAAGTAAAGATTCATAAGAGGTTCTCCCATGAGTGCTACAATGGTACAGAGATGGTTATAAAAAATTGAGCAAGGCTTTGCAGAGAAAGGAGGCTGTCCTTGAGCATGAGAAGGGCTTTGAGAGGTAAAGAAGGGTCCAGCAGAGCAGTTAAGGTAAAAGAATAACCTAAGCAAGAAGGTGTCTGTATGTCTTAATTTTTTAGAAACGGGGCAGCAGTGTGGTTGGAGCACACAGAGCTCAGAGGTAGACAGTGGGAGAGGAGGCAGGCCCAATAGAATGAGTCCAAGCTAAGGTGACTTTTGAAGATTAGGGAAAGGAGTTGGGATTTGAATCTGAAAAGGGCAAGGGGATAATTCTGGGCTTTGTGTATGGGATGAACTAGAAAAAGCCTGGAGGCAGAGAAACCCCTGGATACCGGGTAGCAGGTATGCAAAGGAAGAGCCTACTTGACAGGGATCCATTATGGAGGCAGAACTGAGCAAACTGGAAATGGAGAGAGGAAGAGAAAAGGCCTGGGGCGGGGGTGGAGAGAAGACTTGGGTTTCTTGATTTGCATGATGGCTGTTCCATTAATCTGAGACAAGTACGGTTGCTTTGAGGGAAACTTGGTGACTGAGGTTGGCTGTGCTGAATTGGAGCCTTGGAATCTAAGGAAGGGGAAGGGGTCAGGTCTGGAGCTGAAGGTTGGGAAGTCATTATGTGGGAGTGTACTTTCAAACCAAGAGTCTGAATGAGCTTGTCCAGGAAGAAAGTATAGACTCAGAAGAGAAAGGGGACCAGCCCAGGACTTTGCGGAAAACTTGGAATAAGGGATGATAAGAGGGGAAAGCCAATAAAAGGGACTGAGGAGAAGTTAAGGAGAGAGATGGGTAAACAGGATATTAGTGTCTGGAAATTTCCAGAGCCAGGCAGTGAGTGAGTGGGACCATGTATGAGTCAGAGAAAGGAACCTGAACATCTGAGAGAGAGAGAAGCGAAGCAGGCTCAGGAGCCCAAGCAGTGTTAATGCGATTGGGGAACAGCCCAGAGGACCACCCAGCTGAGATAACATGATCTTGTTGAGCATTCCATTAGCACAGGTGTATCAGTTAGTTTTTGCTGTGTAACAAACAACCATGAAACTTAGTATTTTTAAAACAGCTATCATTTTCATTTGTTCATGATTCTGTGCATTAGCCAGGCAGTTTTGATCTGGGCCAGCTTCCTGATCTCTGGGGTCTGTTGTTGATTTTCTAGAGCCTTGCTTGGAACAGTTGTGCCCTCTGGACATGTGGTCTGTCTCTCATCATCCAGGAGGCTAACCCAGACTTCTTCACATGGTAGTCTCAGGGTTCCCGGCAGCAAAAGAGGACAAACCCAATGCACAGGCACTTTTCATGCCCCTGCATGCATCATACTTGCTCATGAACCATTGGTCAAAGCAAGTCACGTGACCAAAGCCAGATTCAAGGGCTGTGGGAAAAAACTCCACCTCCTGATGGGAGGAGCCGCAAAGTATTGTGCCCCCATGCCCAGTCTCCCCTGACAGGTGTGAATTTCTTGTAACACTTGGCAGGAAGACCTATTTGATTTTTTGGGGTCAGCGGTGTTAACTCAATTGAGCCAGGAAGAATTTAAGATCACAATGGAGCAATTTAAATTCTGAAGACCCATCTGATTGTGGTGGAAGTTGTTTCAGTTCTGCTCCAAATGAAAGCTAAAGGTAGTGCAGGGGAAAGCAATGCCACTTATATCTGTGACATCAAGCTCAAGCAGTTAGCAAAGACATTGATACACCCACTTTAAAACTCAGACCTGAGTTGTATCTCTCAAAGCTTCCTTGTCTGATCTACAGGAATCAACCCCTCTCAGTGCCATAACTCCTGCAAGACCAGGTCAGTGAGGAGTGATCGTAGCTGCTGTTAATTGGTGCCTACTATGTGCCCAGGTTATGCCAAGTACTTTACACCCGTGAACTGTTGATCCCCTCCCCAGCCTTTTAAAGTTCTATCACTAGCCCAGTTCTGCAGAGGATGAAACTGAGGGTCAGATATGAAGCGACTTGCCTAAGGGCATCCTTTAGTAAAAGGACCAGGAATAACAAAGATCTCTTGGGCCATCGGGCTCCCCTGACCGTGGGTAGCAGTAGCAAGTACACAGACATGTGCACACTTGATCATCCCTGTGCCGATGTAATATTCTCTCAAGCGCACTGACCTGGGATCTGCTTGCTCCCCAGAGTCCAGGTGGGCTCTGTATTGCTGGTCTAACTTTCCCATTCATCCAGACTCATTGAGAATGGACTTGTGTTGGAATACTGAGGTAGTTGGGGCTGTCAGAAGGAGGTATTATCTTGCTCAGTCTGGATAATTTTTAAAACTGGCTTTAACATTTTCCTATGTATTTTTTAAAGATTCTATTTATTTATTTTAGAGTGATTGGAAGGTAGGGAGAAAGAAAGGGAGAGAAACATCGATGTGCAAGAGGCACACGGATCGGTTGCCTGGTTGCCCTCACATGCCTCCAAATGGGGAACTGGTCCACAACCCAGGCACGTGCCCTGACTGGGAATCGAACCACCGACCTTTTGGTTCACAGACCGGCACTCAATCCTCTGAGCCACACCAGCCAAGGCTGTTTTAAGTTCTTTATTGAAGTATAATAGGTAATAATAAACAGCATATATTTAAAATGTACAATTTGATAAATCTTGACCTACACACACACACACACACATTGAGATAATGAACTTTCCATCACTCCAAAAAAAGTTCCCTCAAGTGCCTTTGAAGCCTTCCCCCTGCCGCTTTTGTCCCTAGCCAATCCTCAGACAACCATTATCTGCTTTATCCTACTGTAGTTTGAATTTGATAATTTTGTATAAATAAATTATATAATATCTGGTCTTTAATCTGGCTTCTTTAACTCAGCATAATTACTTTGAGATTCATCCATGTTGGTTGTATCAGTAGTTTATTCCTTTTGAAAAGGGAACACTGCTTTTTTTTACTCTGAAGTTGGGCCAGCACTATTGAAGTTACCTACAAAATTGTACATTAACCAACTAATGCCAGTGATGAGTTAATCTGTAACTTCATCTGTTAGCTGTTAACGTGACCCCCAAACCTAACCTCCTCTTGACTGTCAGACCCTGATCCTGGCGTACTTTGTCTCTAGGCTAAAACTGAAGTGGGGCCTGGGACCTCGGGGTACCTAGTGTTTCTGCGTCTTAGTTGGCATCTGCGCATCATCACATCTTAACGCGGCACATATTCTTGACGTGCTGAGAGTAGGGTTATGTGTGTGTCGGTGTGACCAGCAGAACAGCAAGGGCTGCGTGCTCTGCGAAACACAATGGCTTCAGTCAACCCTGTTTTAGAAGTTTGATTGTGCCCTAGCCTCAATCGAAGCAAACCCAGTATTTAGGGGGAAATTAGGGCACTTCTGGTATTGTTTCAAAAGTACTCACTTGAGGATTTTTTTATAGTGAACTCAATTGGTACATTTGAAATTATTTTAATTTGCACTTTTCAAGAGTCCAGCTCCTCTCTGAGTTAACATATGTGCGTCCTCTAGCAAGACCATTATAGTCATCTTCTTCCATCCGCAAATCATCTTAAAAATTCTTTCCTTAAATGTTCCACTTCAAATGTCTTAGTATAGGAATATTTTAGTAATGATTGCTTAAAATAACACACAAAATATTTATGTTCTCACTAAAAGGTGCTGGTTAAATGTACTTTTCAGTTATTTATGGAAAACTAACATTGGATTCCCCTAAGTAATGATTTTTCCCCACAGAAGAAAACCTTGGACATGACAAAACCTAATGGACTGTGAAAAGTAGGAGGCAGGGTTGACAGGATGCAGTCTGCACTGAGTTGAACGCCCGCCCCTGCTGCCAGCATACTCTGACCTCGGGAAGTCACTGCATCCTTTGCAAAGCTAGGACATGGGACTAGGTGCTCTTTAATCCCATTCCAGGACCGAGGGGCCCTTAGCCGTTCAGACGGATCATAGTTGAGGTCACTGTTGCTTAAGTGGCCCCCTTTGTCCCTCCTCATGAGGACTGCAGTAACTCTTCAGGTGGGCCATGTTGGCTCTTGAGGCCAAGAGAAGTGGGCTCAGTCTCTCTTCTGGAGTTGGCTCACTAGTCCTCCCGCATGTTCCATCCACTAGGAGGGTGTGCATTTTGACTTGTTTAGCCTCAAAATGATGCCAGCCAGTCCTCCATGCCCTTGCGATTGTTGGATGCTCTTGAGCCAGTTTTGGCATATTCTACAATTACCTGCGTGGTTTGGGAGGGTTACATAGCACCTGTAGTTTTTGAGCTCTCTCTTACCCGCAAACCAGACTGCCAAACTCCTGGATCATAAAACAAAGGGTAAGCACCTGGATCGTGACCCAGCTCTTTTCCTGTTCTTTTTGAGACTTCCCCAACAGGAAAGGCTCTGGGTAATTGATAGAGATTATCCCTGATTCCCTTAATATAACCTTTTTACTCTTTCCTTTTCCTGGGATTAAGGTGTTCCTTAACAAGAAGTCCTTTTCTTAATGACACAGTCATCAACCTGTTATTGACCAAAGGAAGTGATGTAGCCCAACTCCGCCTTTCTGTGGTTCATAGTCCCTTTTAGTCTCTTTCATTGAAATGACTCCTGAAGTCATTAATTGGTTTTTCTCAATTTTCCGCATGGTTAAAGGCTATCAAACTATTCTTTAAAATTAATCTGTCTTCTTGAAATAATAATTGCCCATATATTTGCTGTTGGATATGATTATTCATACTGAGTAGAGGTTTGCTGAGTGAGGGTTCTGAGGTAGCACGTTATACTGTTGAGGTGTGCCACTCGCAGGGTGAGTTGAAGTCTGACATGAAGTAAAGACACGTGGACTCCGTTGGCACACACTCTTCTTCCTCCCTCTGTCTCTGTCTTCCCTGTCTGTCTGTCGCTCTCTGTCTTTGTCCGAGAAGTACTTCTTGCTGCGCATGCAGGGTCCCTAGTGTGACTACTGCAGCTCCTTGAGAAGGGAAACTAGATCTCTCATGACTAGCACCAGGGGAGGTCTTCAGTAAGTATGTGCCAAATTAATAAATCCTGGGAAAGACGGTCACAATTAAGCGCTTTGCCTAGAAGCACATAACTGCCAGACTGAACCTTGTCTAGGGGTCAGGGAACCCCATCCAGAGAAAATACCATTTTAGTGATCCAAAAATGGCAGTAACCCACAGGGGCTGCTTGGATGCTGTGTACCAGAAACTCACCTGTGGGCATGCTGGCTGCTGCTACCCGAAAGAAAGGCTAGTTAATAAAATACCGTATTTTGCCATGTATCTTGCGTGCTTTTTTTGCCCAAATTTTTGAGGGAAAATAAGGGTGTGCGTTATACATGAGTATGATGATTATATAACATGGGCATAATAATCCCGTGTATAAAGCACACAAAAACGTGGCTGCACATTATATGTGGCAAAATACGGTGGTAGTCAATGAAGGCAGAGCCTTGTGAGTGGACTAATAATACATAATCATCATGCCACCAAGCATGGCCTTTTGCAGACCTCTTCCCTCCTGGCACTTGGTGTATGTCTGAAGGGTCTACAGCCTCGGCCAGCGCTGTGTATGCCCAGCTCCAAGCCAGTCTTCCCTTCCTCTTCATTTGGGCAGCTTGGTCTCCATGAAGCCCTTCCTGACCACGCCAGCCCATAACACATCACGCTCATTCAAGCTCATCTATTCCTGACCTGTTTTGAGCATCTTTCAAGGTGGTCTCACACAGGTGAGCTCTTGATCATTTGTTTTCCTTGCGGGGCTAACTCTGTTTTTCTAAATCAACTGAGCCCAGCTGGTGTGACTCAGTTGGTTGGAGCATAGTCCTGTGCACTGAAAGGTCACAGGTTCAATTCCTAGTCAGGGCACGTGCCTAGGTTGCTAGTTCACTCCCCGTTAGGGGTGGTATGGGAGGCAACCGATCGATATTTCTCTCACATCCGTGTTCCCCTCTTTCTCTCTCTCTCTGGAATCAATAAATATTTATAAATCAGTAGATTGCTCACTCTTCACGGGTGAGACCTTCCCTTCCCCCCAACTCCTTTGCATCCCAGATGGAGGGGCATGGATGGGATTGTGGACCTAGGAGCAGGAAGTACTATTGCTACAACCCTGACACCTGGTAGAGATGCCCCAAAACTTCTTGTTCTCCAGCTCACGTCTGTTCTTGGCCTGAGGAAGGCCAGCCTGCTGCCTGTTCAGCATTTTTCCTTCCCCTTCCATTATCACCACCATTGTCACGACTATGTATTGAGTACCAGGACTGGAATGCCTTTGGAAAAAAGTAAGCGTAGTTTCAACATGACCTTCAATTTGCTGACCTGTAGAAATGAGATTTAGGGCTTGTTCTTTGAATTAGACGCTAAAATATGACCTTCCTGGGTTTAACTCGTGTTATGTTTAACAGCCTACCTGCCCTATGATCTCAGCTCCTACAGCCAGTTTCCCCTCTCCACACCCCCAGTCCCTGTCACTGGAATTGCTCCTTGTGGCAAAAGCTGTCACGACTTACTGCAGAGAAGTGGGTATTAGTTGGGCAGTTGGCATCCAAGTTCTGTGACTTGGTGAACTCGGCTCAGGGTGTATTTGAAAGCATGTGTTTTGTGAAGAAAAATGGGACTTAAACTTGAAAGTGGTGGATTCTCATCTTTTGGAATTTTTATCATCCTGTTATCGCAGAAGACTTCCAGAACTTGCATTCTATTGCTGTGTCCCGCCCTCATTCAAGGTCCTGGGACCCCTGTGGAGTCCAAACATCATTGAAGCCAAAGGCCTAGCCCAGGGAGCCTCTGCTGTATCTTGCCCCGTATTGTGTAGACGATGGCCCTTGTGCCCACAGCCCTTCCTCAGCATCTGCGCCCTGCAGCTTTTGCTATCTGCTGGGTTCCAGATGCCATGCTGGGCACTGACCTCAAGATCCCAAGATTGGGAGGGGCCTAGGCTTCTGCTTTAGGGGTTATCATTCCCACAGCCAGACATCACAAGAAGCTCAATTGTTTACTACCTTGAAGCATATTTTTCTTTTTAACTAGTGTTTTCCTTAAGTCTGAGTTAGAACAGTGTAAATGGGTTTCTAGAAACCAAGTACTATAACTTCTAAAGGAATCTGGCAATTCTGGGAGGGGAGGCACAGGGGATTGACGAGTTGGGATTAGGAAGCATGCACGCTCCCTGCCACCCTCTCCTCCGACTTCCTTAGGCTCTTGGTCTTGTGATTACCCATCTTGGCCGTGCCTAAGAATCAGCCTGGCGAGCTTTCAGACCTACAGAAGCCAGATCCACCTCCATCCCAGTGCCCCTCAGTCTCCAGGGAGGGGTCTGCCCCTACATTTCTAAAAAGCACCCCGGGATGTTCCCATATGCTGCTGGGGTGACAGCCACGGGCCACCTTCCTGTTTTGTGCCATGGGATCATTTCTTATCCTAACCCTGATGTCTGTGTGTGTGTATGATGCGCAGCACAGTAATAGCAACTTCCAGAACCCTTCAGAAGGCAGAGTCACTGGGACTCTGAGAGCCTGATGTTCTATGGGTACTGGGCCTGCAGGAAGGAGCAGACAGGGTGCCTTGGCTCTTCTGCCTGGAGAAGAGAAGAGGCCTGTACTCAGACAGTCCTTGACTGAAGGGCCAGGTGCCCAGAGGAGGCACATACAGTGCATGTGCCATGTCTAAAGGAGGAAGAGTGTGCCCAAATGCTTACCGTGTGCCAGGCACCTTCTCATCTAGTCTCCCAACGACCGTGAGAATTCCTCCCATCAGTATCACCCCATTCTCCGGGCGAACAAATGGAAGCACAGGAAGATCATCACATCTGCTCAGTCACAAGACCTAGTAAGTGGAGCCAGGACTTCAGCCCAAGCAACGTGAGGTGACAACTCCTCCTGCTGCCTGTCACCCATAGCAATGCTAAAAAAGAACCTGGGTTAGCCCCCCTATTCACAGGTCACCCTCAGGCTGTTTTCTTCCTCAAGGTCACCTTGATTAGGAGTATCATCAAACTGTACCTAGATAAGAATAGCAGGTGAAGGGGGCCTTGTAGTTCTCCAGGAGATTAATTTGGTTCTGTGGCTGTTAACAGCAATTTAGTTGTGCGGAGATTTGTATTCTACTAATACAAAGTCACAGGCACAAGGAGTCAATACAACAGAGTATGTAGAGGTCCGTTTTGAAACAATCTAGGTCCTTGCAAGTGTATGAGGGAAAGTTGTGCTGCTTGTGAGCGTGTGTTGGCTAAAATGGCAATAGAAAAACTCCTTTGAATGAAATAGCCTCTGACGAAAAAGACCTGAGCTTTCAAGCAGCTAATCCTGGACAAAAGTAAAACTTTCCACCTTGCCACCCCTCTTTAGGTTGACTCTATGAACTGCATGACATTTATAAAAGGACTTTTAAAGATGAGAGAGCCCAGATGGGTTAGGATAGAGCGATCTGGAATTTCCTTGTGGGATTGGGAAATACAATACTTACATAAGCTGTTAATGGACTACTTGGAGTTTCAGCATTCATGTTTATATATGTGCACACATCTCCATCATGCTTGATTTTAGAAACCCCTAGGATAACATGAGTTTTCTCTAGCCTGGGATTGTGGAGAGAGACAGAGGTCAAATGTCCCCTCTACTTTGTGGCTGTGTGATGTAACCTCTGAGTGCCAGCTGTCAAGTGAGGGTGAACACTGCCTGTTCTGCAGAGATGCGGTGCAGGTTCAGTGCCATTTGGAAGCACCCACTGGCTTGCCCAGTACGTAATAGGTACTTCCCTTGCTTTCCCTTCTTGGAGTCTGATGCGTTGAGCCAATACTGCCCTGACACCAGACAAGAGAGGCCCAGCTTCTAAAACTTCTGTCCCACCTGGTGAAGAGTTCAAGGGGGAAGCCTCCTTTTAAACCATTCCTGGCATCCCCGAATTCCCCCAAGATGACCTGTGCTGGCTTCCAGAGCCTTGCAGACCACTTCTCCAGGACATCCTTCTGGAGACAGACTGCCCTGGCAGCACACCCCTCTTCCCAGGAAGGGTAGACAGACCTTGACCTTGAGGCTAAGGTGTCCACTCACATGTAAGTCCCCCTTGAAATGGGGGGAGTCAGCCTTCTCCACAGTGACATGTTCTATCGGAGAACTCCAAGGAGTTAGAGAAATCCCAGTTAGAACCTGACCTTTCAGGTCTTTATGAGGCTAGAAAGAAGGGTGAGAAAAAAATATATCTGTTGTTTTTTTTTTTTTATTTATTTAATGGTTTGTCAGTTTTTGTCCCAAGCCCCGCTTTGGGCACGCAAAAAAATTTTCATCCAGGTTCCCTTCCTCTTTAATAAAAATAAGAAAATCATGTGATCAAAATAATCCTATTACTTTTTTCAGTTTACCACCTGATTCAAAAATTCTCTAACATTTTCCTTTGTCTCATTGTAAGTATTGCCTGGAGTGCTAGACAGCTTCTGGACCTACACTAGTCCAGCTGCACCGGGAGAGGGTCCCCAGAATGTGCATTTAACAGCCATGCCAGAGGCTTCATGCAGCATGGGGCCCAGTGGTTCTCAGCCCTACCTAAATTTTAAAACTAACTGAGAAACTTTTGGAAAAATATTGCTGCCGAGGTTCCATTCCACATAGATGAAATCATCATCTCTGGGGCGGGGCTCAGGCATGGGTAATTTTTAAATCTCCCCAGTTGCCTCTTTGGTGGGCCAAGGTTGAGAACCGGGTCTGCCCTGCTTGATGGCTCCAGCAGCAGGGAGCTCATCCCTCGGCCCTCAAAGAGAGCCTGTCCTCTACCTCGCCTGGCAGAAGGAGGGCCGCTATTGGGTCTTCAGACTTCGCAGGCACTGTTCCTGGTTAAGCCTGATTCCGCCACCTAATTAGCACTTGTTTATAATAAAACAAGTGTTAGCTGCCATATGCAGAGAAGGGGGTGGTCCTTTTTGAAGTTTCTGGTTGTGGACTTTATATGATTTGGCCTGAAGTGGGCCTTCTGGAGACTCAACTCTGGATAGCAAACAAGTTCTTCCAAAAGCTTCTCTTCCAGGTGCGGACACCTCATGAAACACCCCAACTGCCGCCTTTTTCTGTGACATCCCTGCCCCCAGCCACGGCAGTGGCAAGGAGGGTGTGGACAGGTTTCCTGGGTTTTCGGTGCTCCTTGTCAGGTGTTAAAACAAAGAGGATCCTTGTGGTTTTGGAGCTGGTCTGCACGTCTGTGTTTAAGATTGAGATCTAGGGAAATGCATTTCCTCTCGACACCAGGTATTCCTGATTGTGAAAAGGGTGCCGACCTGTGCAATGGCGCCGGGGCATGGCCTCGCACTGCAGCCGCTCTGCCAGTTCCTTTCATTAGGAAAAATTAAGTGGGGCTGCTACATATTTTGAGAATAAATGATACTATTTAAACTTAGGCAGCCTTAACCACTAACTTAACCGCTGAATTCTCGCTGCTACATGTCTCCAAAATAGATCAGCATAATCTTAACTAGGACTTAACATGCATCATCTTCGTTCCGGAGCTCAGAACCAGCAGCCGACAGGAGCCTTTGGAGGCTTAATGACTTTAATTATGGCGAGAAATACCTTCCCCCGGTGGGAGGGGTGCGGCCAGCCTGGTAGGGTCAGAGAAGGCCAGATGGGAGCCCGCCCCCCAAAGACCGCCCCACTGGGTGGGGAAGGGACTGGGGGGCGTGGGGAAGCGGAGGAGGCAGGACCTTGAGAGAGGGCGTGGAGAAGCCTGGCTGGAAGGGTGGAAGGGGAGGAGGGATCCTGGGGGGAGGCCGCAGGCCTCTGAGTTCTGAGCCATGTTTGTGGCTTCATGGCTTTGATCTCCTGCCAGGGAAACCTGGAAGGTCAAGCCAGGCTGCAGCCAAGCCGCGGAGCCAGGAGTCGGTGGAACGGGCAGGGCTGTACCACCCACCCTCACCCCTCGCCCACCTCCCCTCCCACCCCCGAAAGTGAAACCGCCTGGCCGCCCAGCAACCCCCCCACGCACACCCCTGTTCCTCTGCACGCTCCTTCAGGCTGTGGATTAGAGGCTCCAAGCCATGAAAGTAAGCAAATACCCTACAAGTTTGGTTTGGTAATATCATATATGTTATATAGTCTATAAAAAAGAAGCCAGGTTACTCTTTTAAGCTATGTGTACCCCCTTGCTCCCTACGCCATCCCTACGAATCCCCCCAGAGTGGCAGGTGGTTCCCTGGGTGGTTTGTGTGTGTTGGGGTCCTTCCCCTCCCACTTTCTTCTGACACCCGCCCCCTTCTGGGCACCAGGATTTTCTCACCGGTTCCCATGTGCTTTGGTGTGTGACCTCATTTCCTGTGGAATGAAAGGTTGCTATAGGAAAACAGGGCCTAGGTGAGATGGGCCTTACAAGCCCCTGTGCCTGGCACGCATGTCCCCTAATACACAGTGACTCATGCTTCAGGGAACAGCAGCTGACCAGAATGATCAAGAGCCCGGTGCCTGGGTGGTCACTACTGAGTGAAGAACATGGGGGAAGAGGGAAAGGAAAAAGTGAGGAGGAAGGGTCTGAAGTCCACTGAGTGGCCTCCAGAGGGAGAGCCATGAAGGGCCCCAGTGAGCCCCTGCTGTTTGGACTGGGGTAGGACCAGCCAGGAGAGGCTGATGGGAGTCAGGCGTGCCCGGCCTCTGGGGCTGTTGGTTGGTCTCCATCGGGGTTCACAGTCCTTTGCCCCTCCCTGACCACAGGGAGCGGCCCTGCAGCAGTGGCAGCATAAGCAGGGCTTGTTCCTGGCGCCCTGTGTTCCTGGCAGTGATGTGTACGAGGCTCGGGTCTTAGGTGGATGTGCCTTGGAAGCCTGTGCTTGGGTCCCTTACTGCCCTAAACCATTGTGTTTAGGAATTTGGAATCTGCGCCTGTTCACTCAGAAAACCAAACTCAGATCTTCACACCAGGCGAAGGCAGGCCAGCGTCCACGAACTTTCCCAGGATGGGCCCATTCGGTGCAGGCGATCTTTCTCCACAGAATTCAGCTTCGACTCTGTCAGTCTTTTAGGTCCCCTAAGAGATCATGGAAGGAAACTAAAAATCTTCATCATGCCAGTGGATATGGCCAGGGTGGTCATTTTGTCGGCTTTCCTTTGGTGTGAGTTCTAAAGGGGGCTTGCATTCCTCCTGCGGGTGGAAGGAGCAAACACTGCAAGTGCACGGACTTGTTTTCTAAGCGGTTTGACATCAAAGATGTGCTCACCCAGAGGCCTGGGGCCTGATAAAGATCAGGCTGAGCCGCTTACAGTGGCTGGGGCCACAGTTGCCCAGAGACAGTGTTATCTGCATCACAACCAACCACCAATCAAAGACCAGGCAGCAAACGCTGGAGCAGAAGACTCGCCTTGGTTAATAGGAAAGCAAATCCTGGAACTCTGAAGTACAGACAATCTTGAGTTCTGAGAAGATCTGGTAAAGAGTGGAGTTTCTGAGGCAACCAGGTGGCCAGGAGTAATAGTCTGCTTAGAGTCCGGGGCCCAGGGTGTTTGATGCTAACCTCAAGGTCAAAAGTTGACCCTTTTTGGTTTAATCAACAAACATTTCTTGACCGTTTATCCTGTGCCAGGCCCCTGGCTGGATTCTGGGGATTCAGCAGGAAAGAAGTCTGACATATTGGCTGCCCTGCACTGAGGGAGACACAATTGCAGCGTGATGTCATAAGAGCTGCAGTGGTGGGGCACAGGGTCGGCCACAGGCATTAGCACTGCGGAGGGAGTAAGACCCGAGCCAATGAGAGATGAGGTAGCGCTGTTGGTGTGGGTGAGGTAGTGTGTTCCTCCGTGGGAAGGATCAGGCTGTGAGAGAACTCACAGAAGCTCAGCCTGGTTAGACTGCGGGCTGGTGTGTTGAGTTTGTGGGAAGCAGTGGGGGGGGGTCCCTACATCTTCTCCTAAGGGTAATACAGAGCCATTCGAGGGGAGTGGTACTGGCCAGATGGGTGAATTAGAAAGGTCCCTCTGTGACTGCAGGGAGAGCATACTGGGAGGTAGGCGGGGTAGGCTGGGGGACCCCCAAGGGAGGATATGGTGGTGATCTTGTGAAAGGTTTGGTGTCCTCAACACGGTGGCAGCAGTGGGGGTGGGAAAACGGACGGGTTTGGAAGATGGAATCAGCAACACATGGTGAGCAGTTGAGTGTCGAGGTTGGGGCACAGGGCTTTGGTTTGACTTAGCCCCAACCCCAGGAGATCAGGGGAGGGACACCCCTGAGGAGGGAGCCCAGGTGGTCAGGTAAGGATGGGGTGAAGGGTAGGCTCATTGCAAGACCCCAGGCATCCATATGAGCCTGAGCAAGAAATGACCCACAGATGTCTGGGGCAGTGTGCTGTGCTCTGGGAATAGCCACAGAAAGAACTTGGGACCCAAGATGAAGCACAAGGCTGACGCCAAGTACTGGGAACCAAGCCCTGGGACTCTGGTGCCACTTTGGGTTCTCCACAATCACGGCTTCTGCCACGTTGAGTCACATGGTTATAGACGTGTGTTAGAGCAGAGCTGCAAGTGAACTCGCGGTTGGACTGAAGGAAGAGGGCTCTGAGCGCCCTCAACCTGCTCATTGCTAAGCGAGATCTCTCCCCGCAGCGCAGCAGCAGTTGTGCTAGACAGACGCTTCTAGAAGGCCCTGGCTGGTGTCTTTCTTGGGGCGCCTGACACACAGTTGACCTCTTAACTACTTGGCAGATCGAACTGTATGATCAAATGTTTTTATACCAATAACCGCCTCATCCAATTTGCGATGTGTATGTTCTTTACACATCATTGTTTCCCTGATCAAAACGTAGATCTCTGTCACATCTCTCAGCCTTCTCCCTGTGAGTTAGAAGTAAGGGAGTGATTGAGGGGGGGGCACTCCTCTAATGTTAGTGAGCCATACGCCGCAGGGCACTGGATCCCCAAATGTCTCCCACAAGAGTTGCTATGAAAAACATCTGTGTCCAGAAAAGTTGGGGATGCCGGGTTGAAAGAGCCTCTTAACATACCGATGTGCTCGGTAAATGTCGGGGGTAACAACTCGAGAATATTCAGCATTTCTCAGAGGACACTGGCCAAGAAAATCTGTCGTCCCCTGATCCTACTTTGGGGGCTGCTTCTACAGAGATGTGAGCTGAGGATCCCACCGTCGTAATCTGTTACTCACCTGCTCGTGGGACTAAACTCTCAGACTATTCCTTATGGCTCCCCTGACCTCTGCAGACAGGTCTGCCACCCTGCTGCCGCTGCTGTGTGCATCCCCAGGGCCTACACACATAGCAGCGGGTTAATTACTACTGTTAAATAGATTCATAAAGGGCACTAGATAGAGCTAAACTCTGTTCCCACCTACCACGTTCACTGGCTGAATGTGGACAATCCCAGGGCAGTCCGCTTTGCTAGGCTTTATGGGGGCACATAGGCTGGTCGGTAAGAGCTACCTCCTGGCTCAATTAGACCCTGAGGGCAGGCCAGCCTGGCACCAGGGTGAGGCTTTCACATGTAAGAGATCTGTGCCCTTTGACTCAGCAGGACCTCTTGTGGCTATTTTTTAAGTATCGTTTGGATATGTGAGTATATACATACATAGGTATTTTATTCCTGCTAATGTATGGGTTTTTAAAAAATGGAAAGATATAAACCACACTGTTATGTTATAAAACTGGGAGATAAGGAGATAGCAGGTGACTTATGTTTTGCTTTTAATTTCAGAATCACAATAAGTCCTCACTTAACTTCATTAGAAGGGTCTTGGAAACTGCACCTTTAAGCGAAACAGGTAACAGTCAATTGGACCAGAGGCTAATTGATATAAACAAGTTAAGTTCCCATGGCATGTTTCGTCTCAAAAACACCACCCAACTTCTAAATAAAGACCCCAAACTCTTCTAATATTAAACATCAAAATGAGTGTGATTTATACATACACTTAAGAAAGATGAATAAAAACAAGAAGAGAATTCTTTTTCAACCCACTTATTCCAGTTCAGGATTGCAGGTGGCCAGAGCCTGCTCAGAGTGCAAAGTGGGAACCCTCCCTGGACAGGACACCTTCCACTGCAGGGCACACTCACACACACTCACTCAGATGGGGACACTGTGGGCACGCCAGTTTACCTCACGTGCACACCTTTAGGATATAGGGGGAAATTGCAGTCTCCGGAGAAGACTCACGCAGAACGGGGAGAACGTGCAGACTCCACAGACAGTGTGGGCCCAGCCGGGAATCTCATCAACACTAGAACAAAATAGTTTTATTCAAGGTCTTGCTGTATTAAAATTTTCACATCAAGGACATATTACTTCTTATAAGCAGCAAAAACTCTAAAGATGGTCATATTTGGGGAGAAAATTGCATCACAGAAAGTAGTAAGCAGCAAAGGAGAGATCATTAGAGATATGAGAACTCAGGAAGGGATCAGAGCTGATTTGACTAAAGAGAAGCACCTGTCAGTGTTACGGATAGGTTTACACAAGAACTTGACCTTGAAGAATCAGTAAGATAGGTCTGATCAACTCGTAGTTCACTTTGGAGTGTCTTTCTGCGTGTGAGGTATCATGCACAGCTATTAACGAACTGACTTCCTTCTCCTAGCCAGCTTACCAACGGGTCGGTTTACCCAGAAGTCAAATCTCTTGATGAATTTGTCTTGTATTGTCTGCACCATCGCATCTTGTCATTGCTGCAGATCATTGAGTTGTGTGGGTTTATAAGGAGGGGCGTTAAAATCCTGTGTGGATTACATTAAGATTCTTTTTTTTTTTTCAGATATTTTATTTATTTTTAGAGAAAGGGGAACGGAGGGAGGAGGAGAGGGAGAGAAACATCAATGTGTGGTTGCTTCTCATGCAGCCCCAGCTGGGGACCTGGCCCTCAACCCAGGGATGTGCCCTGACTGGGAATCGAACCAGTGACCCTTTGGTTCGCAGGCCGGTGCTCAATCCACTGAGCCATACCAGCCGGGGTTACATTAAGATTCTTAAAAATCTCTATATTCTTTGGCCCAGGACCTCTATCCTAAGGAAATTGGAAGTATAAACCAAGATTTATTTAATGTAGCATTAATTATAATAAAAATCTGGAATAGTTCAAGTTTCAAAAAACACATGAGTAAGTAGAGTATGTGAAGGGATATATCACAGCCTTAAAAATACTGACCAAGAACTTTTAACGACTTGTTGGAAGCTTATGCCAAGTGCAAAAAAAAAACACCACCCAAAATACATAATATCCAGTAGAGGCCTAAAAAAAAATCTGCTTGCAGCCCCCATATGTCGGAACTTCCTGTAAGAGGTTGAAGACACATGTCTTCCTATCAGCTCTTACACTCCAGCTTCCTTGTTTATCCCACGGTCAGGAGTTCGGGACAAAGGACATTGTTAGTCTAATCTTTTGGGTTATTTCCCATTAAGGTTGTATTTTGTCAAAGCTTTCTTACAATAAAAATGAGGCACTGGGCACGCCACGTCCAGTGCCTGACAAGCAAACAGATAAACAGCAGGTGAGACTGGAGCCTGTGCCCAGGGCCTCTGGGGAGTGAATATGGGCTGGGACCAAGCCCGAGACCAGGTGTCAGTAGACCCAAGAGTGCGCCGGATCTAGTCCTGATTGGAACTCCTGAATTTAATGGAAACCAAAGCAGTCCCTGGACTTAAGTTTTCCCATCCACGAGGCAATGAGAGGAATAGTCTCGTCAGAATGCCCCGTTCACATCTGGACGTTCAAGAATCATATTGATAGAAGCACTTCCTAGGGGAAAACCACATCCACATTCAGGGAGCAATAACCTAAGAGTATGGT
Source organism: Macrotus californicus (assembly GCA_007922815.1). Taxonomy (NCBI): domain Eukaryota; kingdom Metazoa; phylum Chordata; class Mammalia; order Chiroptera; family Phyllostomidae; genus Macrotus; species Macrotus californicus. The sequence continues at coordinate 263,258 of VMDR010000014.1, forward strand.
CCCAGGCAGGCTCTTTTGTTCATTTAGCATAACATTTATTGAATAACCGTAGGAGTTTTGCATTGAAGTTTAGTGCCAACCACAGTAGGACCCTGTCTTCTAGGGCGTGAAATTGTGTACTTTGCAAACTGTACGTGTGCAGATGTTTGCACTCTGGGTACTTGTTCCAATGGCCGTGGGCATTGTCTACCCTCGGGTCTTGCAGGCCTGGAAAGGTAAATAAAGAAGCATGGGGCCTTTTATTCCACATTCTGCTGCTGGGCTTCTGGTCACCTGCTGGCTGGTGCCAACCTGTCCTGGCCTGATCAAAGCAGCAGAGGTAAAAAAAATAAAAAAATCAGTGGAGGTGATGCAGGATGTGAAAATACCTGTGTGGGTGGGGTCGAGGGGAAGAGCATGCAGAGGTCAGTAAGGCAAGGCCTTTGGCTGCTTCTGGGAGGACTTGCTGAGACACTGCCCGTTTTCTGCTGCTCACCCCCTTCCCATGCTCTTTGTTCCATTCCCTTCTGCGCGCAGCCCACGGGTAACTGCCCTCTGCTACTGCGGCCCAGTGTACCAGCGCCCTTCATCTTGCAATGTCCACCAGGCTGCATCGTTCCCTTCTTTCTTTGAAACAGCCTTAACCCTGAGAAATGTGAACATACAGATGGTGTTTCTGGCAATCGAAAGTCTGGTCATCTCCCAGCTATGGTTAAGATTGGTTTTAAAGCAGTCTGGCCCAAGCTCGGCTAGGTAACAGTGGACAACCTAAAATATAGAGATTAGCTTAAGGAATAGGTTTCATCAGTCAGACTGAAAACATGTGGCGAGGTGGATAGTGTGACCAAGTAGTGCTCTGTATTTTTTAATTGGCTTTGGGAATAGTACAATAAGTGTGTCCTTTTCCAAATATAGATTATTTGTGGCCTATTTTAAATCCTAAGCCAGGCAGGTTCCTAGTAGGATCCTGCTCATCAGGCTTGGTATTTGCAGGAAATGCAGCCTTATTTTAATAGCTTATATTAAAGGTAATATTTAAAGTTAAGTCAACTGTGAGAATTATCATTTTCTCAAACTAAATATTTGTGCTTGGATCCTGTGCATGAGCCTGGTTGTTTCTCAAGTTAGGCTGTAAATGGGATTTAAGCACCTGCTGTCTTCACTGGAGAAACCAGGAGACTGGCCAACCTTCTAGATTTTGTTAAAAATGTCTTTTTAAAAGTGCCTGCCCTGAGTGGGTCATGCCTTACCTCCAAAGCCCTGAAGCTTCCCCGTTCTTGTGGAGCAGGGAAACCTGAAAGCGTGAGGAGGCCACATGGCCGAAGGCATTGCATTTCCCCAGTCTTGCAGGCTTTCATCCCACGGCCATTAGACTTTCCAGGTGCACCAGCATCAAAGCAGGAGGTGCTGGGTGCTTTGGATCAAGATGCTTCTGAAGGCACATTCCCCCCAGGTGCTGTTTGATGTGCTTGATTGTGGAATGAGAGCCAAATAAGGGAGTGAGAGGTCCTGTTTATTACCTCATTTCAGTGCTGTTCCTCGAGGCACTTCTACATCTCGGGAGAATGTGAACAATTGGGACACCACCCGCAGAAGACATAAGTTCCTACTTCACTGCTAACTCTGGGATCCGGGAGCTGTCAGCCTCAGGCAAAGGAGTCTGTCTGCCCCTACAGACCTTTAGGGAGGACACTGGCGCCACTGAGCCATCACGTCCTCTCCTGCTGGAGGCAGGTGATAGGGCAACTCCAGCTCTGTCCCCATGGCTCTGGATAGACAGTCAGTTGAGTCTCCAAGACTGGAATTGGAAGGGGCTCCAGTCTCAGTGACATAGGCTCCATCCTTTTACAGGTGGGGAAACTGAGGCTGAAACTGAAAACAGTTCTGTGACTGGCACACTGTTGGCAGCTTTTCAGTGGCAGAGCCAGGAATAGCTCCTTAAGGGTCACTCCTGGTGGCGGCGTGGTAGTGATGAAATGGGGTGGGGTATACAAGCGGCAGAGGAGATTTTAAATACCATTGACTTGCAAGTCAACAAGAAAGAGCCCCCAGCAGAACTAGGACAGCTTCTGCAGCACAGCAGCTGGGTGCCCAAGCTTGTTAAGTCACAGAGGACTTTGCAGTGTCCCCAGCACTGCACTGCCCTGCTTGTTTGGTACAAAACACAGGGAATGAGCTTGTAAGAACTGTGGGATAAGACTGCCCTCTAGTGGGATGCTGAGGTCACTGGTCTGGTAAAACGTTCATCCACTTAAGTTCAGTGTTGCTTTCTTATCCTACATCCATGTGGAGAGGTTTTTTTTTTTAATTGATTTGAGGTGGGGGGTGGAACAGAAAGAAAGAAACACCAATTTGTTTTTCCACTTATTTATGCATTCATTAGTTGATTCTTGTGTGTGCCCTGAGAGCGAAGCTCTAACCAACTGAGCTACCTAGCCAGGCCCTAGCATGTCTGTTCTTATGGAGAGAATTCCAATGATCTTTTTCACGCACCCTGGCCCTAGATGCTGTCTTGACCTCTGAGCACTAGCCATCATTTGCCCATCTCGTAGCAGGTTTGGGTTTCTGTTTTGTTTTGTTTTTTCCCTTCCTGTTAGAAGCTGTCTTACTTCTCTAACGAGATTCGGGTCCCCAGAAGTAAGGGTCACGTGTTATGTCTTTTTCTCCTACAGCTTCTCCCCCAACCCCCAGAGAATCTCACCACTTAGTTGTTTCTAAAACATTCTAATCTCCTCTCTCTGATCAACAGTCCCCAAGTGGTTGAATCATCAGAAACCCTCAGAAAACTTTCAGAACTCAGTTTCCTGGGCCTTCCTCCAGCCCTGCTGAATCAGTCTCTGTGGTTTGAGCCAGAAAATCTGCTTTACAAACTTCCCAAGTGGTTTTTGATGTGCAGCCAGGTTTGGCAGCCAACTGCTCTAAATCCCCATTTACAATGACCTCTCGTAGCTCTCCCCTCTGACGGCACCTCCAGCGGTCTTTGGCCTGGGCGCCGTTAACACTGACCACTTTGAGATTACCTCAGAGATGTTCCGTGTGCTGTTCTCACTGCAGGGCCGGGCGACAGGGGAAGAGAAAAGGACCACAAGAGAAGGACTAAAGGCATTTGCTCTGGTGGCCAGTGGCTCTGTGTTCACAGCAGAAAGTACTGAAACGAGCACCTTTATGCTGACTGGGCTGATTGTTGGTTTGTGGTTTGTTCTGGATGCTTAGGTTGTGAGGAGAGACAGAGGCTCCTTGAGCACCCCTTGATTTACCTTCACCTGTGCTAACTCCTCTGGTTCTTAGGAGAACCCGAAGGTAGGTGGCATTGCCCCTATTTATACAGATGGGAACGTCAAGGCTTAGGAAAATTAGTAACTTGGCCCAAAGCCACGCAAGTTGGTAACTGTCAGGTTCTACATTCAAACACAAGTCTGGTTTCCAAGGCCAGCTTCGGAAAGGTAAGAGGTCCAGAGTGCCAACCCGCTCTTTTTCACTCTGCCAGGCAAAGCGAGCGGTGCAGCGCGGGGCCACCGCAGTCATCTTTGATGTGTCTGAAAACCCAGAAGCCATCGACCAGGTAAACTGCTCGGGCCACGCCGACGCTGCCTTCTGCTTGAGGGAAGCACTGCCTTTAGTTAGCTGGGCTTGTCCCAGCCGTGTCTGCCTCATCTCGGGGCCTTTGCACTTGTCTGCTGACCTTGGGCATCCACGTTTGGACAGGATAGTCCCAGTCAAGACTATTGAGAGGGGTTAAGAACCAGGAAAGGTGGGGTTGGGGGGACATTTCCAAAGACCCTTCTGGGCCCTCAGTCTGCCCGTCCACACTAAAACAAGCAAAATCCTCCTCAGCCTTGCCGTTCTGGGAGCTCCGAGTCTGTGATGCTTGAGGGGTTTGATGATTTCCAAAGGGGTAGTTAGTGTTCTTTTCCTCCAGCCTGCCTTTTTCTCTCCTGCTCCTTAAAGTAAGCACATCTCCTAACAGGAACGTGTCTTCTTCTTTAGCTAAACCAGGGCTCGGAAGACCCGCTCAAGAGGCCGGTGGTGTATGTGAAGGGTGCAGATGCCATCAAGCTGATGAACATCGTCAACAAGCAGAAGGTGGCTCGAGCAAGGATCCAGCACCGTCCCCCTCGAGTGAGCCTCCACCCTGGCCACCCGTGCCCCACACCTTCTCAGATGCTGCCTGAGCCTTTATTCCCTTTGGGCTTCGGGCTTTGGTTCCTGTTTTCTTTCTGATCAAACGCTGATGCAGCCCAGGTTCCTACAGGTTCAGGTCAGATAAATGGCTGGAGGCCAGGGAGAGATTTCACCCATATTTCTTTGGTGGGGATTTGAAAAGTCCTACCAGAAATAGAGGATCTGTGCGTGCCAAGATCTCTGTGGTCTCTTCTACCTGGTGTTCCTTCTTGGGAACCTCTTTTTCCTCTTCTGTCCCATCTCTCCCTGAAAGCCTCACTGAGGGGGATTGAAGGGAAGGAATACCCAGCACTGGGCTTCCCCGTCTCCTTCCATGAGACCCAGCCTAGAGTAAAAAGCCAGTACTTCCTTCTTCTTGTAGGCTCAATTGCATCGTTAAAACCTCCTAACGGATATTTGACTCTGGAAAAGTTAGCTTTCAGCTGAAGTTCCTGACTTCTGGGCGGTTAATGAATAGTGTTTAAGGCTTCTCTTAAGTGGGTTGAAAGGATACTGCTGACCATTAACTCTTGTGTGGCATCTTCTGCCCAAAGCTCAGGCTGAAGATTCAAGGGACCTGGGACAGGTGCCCCATATAAGGGTGTGTTTCCTCCTCACAAATACTGGGATGTTCGCACCTAAGGTGATTCTTTTGCATGCACGTAATACGTGCATACCTAACAGCAGTCAATTAGCAAAACTCTGTTCCTATTGGCTAAAGACATGGCCTAGATGAGGTGCCTTCAAGGTCTAGGTGGCAGTGAGCCATGGGGAAAAGGTAAGAAGTAAAACTAGAGGGAGTTTGCAGAAGAACTAACATGCTGGCTTGTTTTTAAAGGAAAAAAAGAACACTTTGGTAAATATGACTCATTATAGTGGAAGCTGATATTTGTGGAAGCTGTGTACAATTTTCTGAGTTGTTGTAAACCATTAATTATATGGTTAGTAATCACTGTTCCCTCAAAACATGACACTCATTCCTTTGTCCCAAAAATGTGATATTTGTGTTTATTTGGAAGGGCCTCTCCCAAGGGTGATAGCAAACTTTGCACTGTTCCACAGGGAGCAGGCTTTCTGAACTGAGTTCTCTCAGCTGTTGGAAGACCTGGCTGGGACCCCTGCGGGCTTCCCCCGGGCCACACTGCCGGGCACTACCCGGGCCTGAGTAGCGCACAGTGTGCATGGTAGCAGAACCCCAGGTGCTCCTGCAAACGAGGGGGAGTGCACCCCAGCCGTCCCATCCTTACCCTGACCTCAGCCAATGCGGCCCATGCGCTGATCCCCAGGCTGAAGTGGGCGGTGACTCATTGTGTCTACGTTCTGTTCCAGCAACCCACGGAGTACTTTGACATGGGGATTTTCCTGGCTTTCTTTGTCGTGGTCTCCTTGGTCTGCCTCATCCTCCTTGTCAAAATCAAGCTGAAACAGCGACGCAGTCAGGTAACACCTCAGAGCAGCCTGTGAACACTGTTGCCAGCCGCCTCGCCATTGATCAAAATCAGGGCCGTGCCCAGCAACCTAGAAACAGCAAAGATGGAGGAAAACGAGAACAAAGCTTATAGCGCTGTGTCTTTCTTCTCTGTTCTAAAAGGTCTAGTCTTACCAAGGCTGAACCTTGGGGGTATTGCTAGCCAGGTGTTTTTCCAAAGAAGTGCTTAAATGTTAATATGGAACCCTGGAGCCTTGGTGCGGGGACCAGCAGCATCAGTATCCCCTGGGAGCTTGGTGGAAATGCAGAATCTCAGGTCCCAGCCCAGGCCTGCTGAATCTAAATCTACATCTTCTGGAGATTTGTGGGTGGAGGGTGAAGACAGGATAAGCGGGAATCTGGACTCTAAAGTGGGCAGCAGAGTGATGTTTCAGGAGAGCGGTGGTGGACCTCCGCAGGCAGTCTGTTGAGAGGAGAATCGCCAAGTTCTCAGAGGGCTGAGTGGCCATCACCACTAAAATGGGGGCTGGCGTTCGTCCAGCCCACCTGATCTGCCAGGTGCTGAGCCCTCACGCACACGCTCTTGTTTGCCCTCAGAACTTTCTTCAGGGTAAAGAGGAGGAACCCTTGGAGTAGAGCAGAGTCTTAAAGAGTTGGCAAAGTAATTGAAGTAGACCCCTGCTGGTCCTGCCACTTGGGAAAAGCCTGGGTTGATATCATGGACACTCAGGGTACATCTGTGCTGTGGAAGTTTGAATTTTTAGTGATTTCCCAAAAAGTCTGTTCTGGCCTGATAGAGACCAACATTTGCCTGTCCTGATTTATCAAGTGCCGTGGCCCTGGGGGTGACTACCACTGTTAGTGAGTGCCAGACCCTAACACGGACCATGTTCTGCCATGCAGAATTCCATGAACAGGCTGGCTGTGCAGGCTCTGGAGAAGATGGAAACCAGAAAGTTTAACTCCAAGAACAAGGGGCGCCGGGAGGGGAGCTGTGGGGCCCTGGACACGCTCAGCAGCAGTTCCACGTCCGACTGTGCCATCTGCCTTGAGAAGTACATCGACGGAGAGGTAACAGCAGAGGCTGGGCCCATCCTGGGTGGGCATGAGGTAGGCGGGTCAGCAGAGGAACACAGGGCTTAGAAGGCAGGGTCCCATGTCCTTCCCCCACAGCGTTGCGGGAGCAGAAGGGCTTGGGAGAAGGACCGTGCCTTGTGTACTAAGGAGATCCCCTTAGGTCTCAAGGGGGGGGCCTGAGATATTCTAACTGCTCTTTGCCTCTGCAAGGGCGTGGCCACAATACAGAGACACTCTCTCCAGAGGACCCAGCTAGATGTAGGTGATTTGGGAAGCTGATCAGAAATGTGTGGGAGGCCGGAAAATGTCTGGTTTTGAGAACATTCTCACATGTTGACTTAATTTTAGAATTGCTTTTCTGAAAAGTCTGAGACCTGACTTGATACAAACCTCTCCTAGAAAGCTGTGTGGGACATTTGGTGTTTTTACTGATAAAGAGTCAAGGGATGTTTTATCCCCTTTTATCCTTCTAGCTTTTTATTCTGAAAATTTCTAACCTTCAGAAAAGTTCCATGAGTCACACAATGAGTCTTGTATCATCCACCTAGAATCACCCATTGTGAGCTTTCTGCCTTGTTTGCTTAATCTCTAGACGGGCACGTGCACCTGCGCACTGGGGCGTGAACCACTTCAGAATTAGTTGCAGACCGTTGACGTCCCTTTAATGAAAGTTTTCCATTGCTATGTAGACTGTTGGATGAAACATGAGTTTTTTGCAGAGGCGTTTGCATTCATAGGGTCTTGCATGGTCTCTAAGTGCAGACTCCTGGGCTCTAATCCTGGCCCAGGTGGGTTCTAGCTTTGGGATCTTGGGCAGATGACTTCGTTTTCTATGCCTATGCTTGTGACTTGGGCCCAAGATTGACCTGCATTCCAGGGTTACATGAGAAAATACAGTTAGAACTCTTGCCAAGGTCGGGCTCAGCAGTAGTTATTAGTTTGAATGTTACTGTATTGAGCTGGTCAGAGAATGGAAAAACAAAGTAAAATTAGCAAATCTGGAGGGTGCTTGAGCTCGGGAACTCCAGAGGTAGTTCTGCCAAAGAAAACCCCATCACCTCCTCTCCGCATAGGCTGCTGTATTATAAACCACGTGCCCCAGGTGAGTGTTCAGGGTCCAGCAAAGGAGAGGACAGGAGAGCTTTGCTCCTTTGCTGCCCCCACTTATCAGTCCCAAGTCCAAGGCCCCTTCCTGTCTACTCATCCCCATTGGAGTACACAGAGGCAGCCACCATCCCAGAGATGCAAAAGGTCCCAGGATGTACCCAGCCCTCTCCACACTTCTAGGCTGCTTGTCTGCGTTAGCACATGGCCTTGGTCTTCCCTCAGGTGCAGCACGAGTGTGCCATCCTCCAGCGACCAGAAAGGAGCCTGCTTCTCTGGGCTTCCTCTCTTAACATTGAGAGCCATGGGTGGGTTGGCCCATGGCCTGTTTCCTTCTCCCTAGAACCCATGTGTGGGCTCTGACTCCAGGGAATGAAGCCCGCCCGTAGCTAGAGGTGGAGGAGGTGGGGCGGAAGCCTCCGGGCACTGGCATGGTGAGCAGGGCTCCCCGGTACATGCTGGGCTCCACAGAAAGAAGCATACGCGGGGCTGAAGGCAGAACTGCCCCTGCCTGGCCCCTCCCTTCAGGCTGCGTGTCTTCCCTCCCTTCCCAGGAGCTGCGGGTTATCCCCTGTGCTCACCGCTTTCACAGGAAGTGCGTTGACCCATGGCTGCTGCAGCACCACACCTGCCCCCACTGTCGGCACAACATCATAGGTAATCGTCACCTGCCTCTGTTGTTGCTGAGGAGTCACTGTCCCTACCAAGTGCCTAGCAAGAGCATAACCTGCGTCGCCATCTGGACTTGGAGGTGTGGGCGCTCGGGTTTTGGAGGTCACCAGGCCTCCAAACTCTTAGGAGAGCCCACCATGAAGAATTGCCCTGAGTTCAAGCTTCGGCTTTCGCTTGAACCAGCGTCCTGGCCTGTCCGGGCCTTAGGCCCCAGTCCCTGTGAAGGGAACGACAGCAGCGACACTTGCCTGGGCCCAGACTAGGGAGTTGGTCCTGGGCCGCAGGAGTCGGTAACTGAGGGGCAGGGTTGTAATGCTGGATGAGGGGGCTGGGACGCGGGGTGCTCTCCAGGTAGCTGTTTTCCCATGAGGGCAATGCCTTTCATCTTACTAGCCCTGTTCTCTGCAAACTCTTGTGGTACCTTTGTCAGGCAGAGCAGCGGGGAGGTGGGAGACAAGCCCTGACAGGAGTGACCACCTTTCAGACAGAGAAGCGGATCAGCCTCTGCCAGCACAGCCGAGTTCGGTGACAGCATAGAGCAGGGCAGGGTCGTGAGCCTAGGCACCCCGCTGCTTCAGTCGTGGTCCCGGTTGTCTGTCTAGCCCCTGGCACCCCCGTGCTCAGCCCTGCTGACTCTGTTTCCTCTGCCTCTCCCAGAACAAAAGGGAAACCCAGGCGCTGTGTGCGTGGAGACCAGCAACCTTGCACGCAGCCGGCAGCAAAGGGTGATCTTGCCGGTGCACTACCCCGGCCGTGTGCACAGGACCAACGCCATCCCAGCCTATCCCACAAGGACAAGCATGGACTCCCACGGTAACCCCGTCACCCTGCTGACCATGGACCGGCATGGGGAGCAGAGCCTCTATTCACCACAGACCCCCACCTATATCCGAGGCTACCCACCCCTCCACCAGGACCACACCCTGGCCCCTCACCGCTGTGGCCTGGAGCACCGGGCCTACTCACCAGCCCACCCTTTCCGCAGACCCAAGTTCAGTGGCCGCAGCTTCTCCAAGGCAGCTTGCTTCTCCCAGTATGAGACCATGTACCAACACTACTACTTCCAGGGCCTCAGCTACCCCGAGCAGGAGGGTCAGGCCCCACCCAGCCTCGTTCCGAGGGGCCCGTCCCGTGCCTTTCCCCCAAGTGGCAGTAGCAGTCTGCTCTTCCCCACCACGGTGCACATGGCCCCACCCTCCCACCTGGAGAGTGGCAGCACGTCCAGCTTCAGCTGCTACCATGGCCACCGCTCGGTGTGCAGTGGCTACCTGGCAGACTGCCCGGGCAGCGACAGCAGCAGCAGCAGCAGCTCCGGCCAGTGCCACTGCTCTTCCAGCGACTCGGTGGTGGACTGCACTGAGGTCAGCAACCAGGGCGTGTATGGGAGCTGCTCCACCTTCCGCAGCTCCCTCAGCAGCGACTATGACCCTTTCGTCTATCGCAGCCGGAGCCCCTGTCGCACCAGTGACGTGGGGGGCTCAGGCAGCTCAGGCCGGGGGCCTGTCGTGCACCTCGAGGGCTCCTCGCCACCCGAGGAGCTCCTGGCAGCCCACGGTCAAGGTGCTGGGCGGGGAGAGCCTTGGCCGGGCCCTGCCTCTCCCTCGGGGGACCAGCTGTCCGCCTGCAGCCTGGAGATGACCTATAGCAGCAGCTCTTCCCTGGAGCACAGGGGGCCCAACAGCTCTACCTCAGAAGTGGGGCTCGAGGCTTCTGGGGCCGCCCCAGACCTCAGGAGGACCTGGAAAGGGGGCCACGAGGGGCCATCATGTGCCTGCTGCTGCGAGTCCCAGCCCTCCGCACTGGAGCCCAGCATGGGAGCGGCCCGGGGCAGCACCTTGTTCCTGGGCCCTCCACTCTGTGAGGGCTGTGGCCCCGCAGGTGTGGAGTCCCTGCCAGGGAGCTCCCAGGGCCTGTACGGCCTTCACCCAGACCATTTGCCCAGGACAGATGGAGTGAAATATGAGGGCCTGCCCTGCTGCTTCTATGAAGAGAAGCAGGTGGCCCATGGCGGCAGAGGAGGCAGCGGCTGCTACACTGAGGACTGCTCAGTGAGCGTGCAGTACACGCTTGCCCAGGAGTCCCCACCCAGCTGCCACCCTGGGACCCGGGACTTGAGCCAGCGCATCCCCATCATTCCGGAGGATGTGGACTGTGACTTGGGCCTGCCCTCGGATTGCCAAGGGACCCATGGCCTCAGCCCCTGGGGTGGGACGCCGGGCCCTGACGCCCTAAAGCCCCACAGGGGCCTGGGAGGAGCCCAGGAAGAAGAGCGGGTCCTGCACTGCCAGCCCAGGACACCACTGCCGCCTGGCTGCCCTCTGGAGGAGGCAGGGCCTACCAGGACCAGCTTCCCCAGTGCCTCCCAGGACACTCAGGAGTCCAGCGCCACAGCCACCGAGGTTGCAGGTGAGAGGCTGGAGTCTGGGTCCTCTTCCCTCTCCACGGTCATTTTCTAAGAGATTCCCTTTGTGCCATTGACTTTAAACTCCACCTGTACTCGATGACTTCCTATGTCATTTCCCCAACTCACCCCTTCCTCTGAGTTCCAGACTCATTGCACCCCTGGCTTCCATGATCCCCGCCCCCTCAGATGTCACACACCCCAGCCTGTCATGTCCACAGCAGCTCTCTCACGCCCCTCCCTCAGCACTCTCCTTCTCCAAGGCTCCCCGCTCAGTATCCCAGGCCCTTGTCTGTCCTTGAGCTTGCCCTGCCCCTCACACTTGTGTTCTGGGCTTCTCGACCTGAGAATTGTCCAGAAATTTGAATTCCCAGAAAAATGAAACGCGGGAAAAGACACATCTAATCCAAGTCCAGAATTGTTATTAGGTTCGGCAGACATCATCAGATTGCTATAGTTTCTAAACACTGTCGCTGTGATGAACAGTGCAGTCCAGCACCTCTGAGTAAGCACTGCGACAGGCCCTCCCCCAGAGTGTATCCCACACTGATCTCTCACCCCCACCTCTGTCCCTTCAGTGAGGCTCATTTCCTCTCCCCAGGGTGAAGGCAGTAGTAGCCTTCTGACTGGTCTCCTGTCACTGGTCTCACTTTCTCTTCCACATGGGAGCCAGAGTGGTCTTTTTTTAAAACCTGTCCGCGTCTTTACACGAGGGAGCCCTTCAGTGACCTGTAGAAGTTTGAAAATGTAGCCCCTGTGGCCTCCATCCTGTTCCTCCAACATTCCTCCAGCTCTTGCCGTCTTCCAGGCCTCTCCGCTGTTCTCCCCCCAGATCCCAGCTTACCTGACTCCCTGCCACTGCCCCCAAGGTTTCTGTCACACCCTCTGTTTCCTTCCCAGGGTTTCACAACCTGAAATTGCTTTGTTCAGAGGTCTGTAAGCTGTGTGTGTGCAGGGGAGTTCTTCTCGCTGCCCTTCCCAGTGCCTGACGCACATCTTCTGCACGTTGTATTTTCATGCTACCTAAGGGCTTCTAGAAGGTTCTCTAGGTCCAGGTGAGGGAGACTGGCTCTCTAGGAGGCACCTGTGTTCTCAGCACAGAATGAGGAGCTCTGCTTAAGCCTTTTACCATATGTACAGTTGGTCCAGTGCTGTGACCTCACTTCCTGAGAGCCTGCCACATTGCTGGGGATGGGTACCCTGGTCCCTGTGCATTGTCCCCAAAGCCTGTGGTACTGTGCTGGCTCCTCCCTGATGATTGTTCTCTCTCCCCCAGGACAGAGATCTCGATCAGCAGCCAGCGGGGGCACAGGAGCCTGAGCCCAGAAAGAACTCTGTGTGGAAATGGGAACTGTACAGAGACTCCAAACTCTGACTTCCTTCAGAAAAAAAAAGAAAGAAAAGAAAAATTTTTTTAGCTTTGACAAACACACAAAAGTGGTAATAAAGAGAGCCCTCCTTCTCAACCCAAAATGTGAGCCCCCTGTGGCAACCCGCCCACCCCATTAACAAACCAACAGACAAAATTCTCCGAGTCTTTGCCTTTTTTGATAACATGTTATTCTTCTGTTTTGTAAAGTGTGTGTGCTTGGGGTTCTGAGGTGTGTGGGATTGAGTTCTCGGCTTTGTTTTTTAAGATATTATATGTAAATGTAAAAAGTTATTTAAATATATATTTTAAAGAACCCTAACCGCCAACTTTTGCTGAAAAAAGAAAATCACTGCTGCATTAATTGAACCACACCATGTGTAGATACTGTTGTCTCCCTGGAGGGAGCTCAGGCCTTTGAAAAGCTCAGGGCTACACCTGCCTTAGAAAATGAACCAGAAACTTGAAGTAAAGCTAGTCGATATGGGTACAAACTCTGAGGAACAATGCAATGCTGCCTCTTTCTCATGGCAAATCCCCACGTCCAAAACTCCAGGTCTTCTCAGAAGCCATGCTTCTCCAGCCTACACCTGTGGGCAGCTGACGGACACAACTAGGAATAGGGTAGAAGGTCTGCGGCCTTGGGGAGCTGGGGACAAGCCATTGCTTCAGAAGTCCCTGGGTGACAGGGACAATTCTGCCCAGTGTCCTCAGTCTGTCCCCTGGAATCATCCTAAGGTAAAGGAGAGAGTTCACAGTCATGATCTTGGGCGTCCTGCCTCTGGCTGCAGAAGTGGTTCCATGGGGTGTATGGGGACAGACACTCAGGAGGAATGTAGTTTGCAGCTTTGGTGTTTGAAGGGACTGGGGACCGAGGGCGCACCGGAGCGGCTACATCCTTGAGCTGCCTTCCTGGAGGCGCGTGGCCAGGACCCATCAGGTTGGCACCAAGCTCCATCTGAATGATAGACGTTTTCCATCCCATTTCCCACGGAAGCACTGCTTCAGGGTCATTCAGTGCTCTGCCCACAGCTGAAGTTGCTCATCTCGCCTGCACATGTCTACTATCCTTTCTACCTAATGCACTATTATGTATTGATTCTCCATGAGACAAAGAGAGAAAGAGACTATCAGATAGTTTAGACCCAAAGGGCAAGTTTTTGTACATGTTTCCAGCCTTTGGTGGGTTTTTTGTTTGTTTGCTTTTTGTTTTTGTTTTTGTTTTTGTTTTTTTTTTGAGAGAGAGAGAGGGAGAGTTTAAAAACCCAAACCATTTTTTTTAATGTTTCCATTATAAAAGGGAGAATCTGTTTAAAGGTATTCCAGATCAGGGATTGTCATCCTTTCTGTCCAGTGTATTTCTTGTTCTTAAAGAAGAAACTAGTCACATTAGCCCCGTGTTTACTAATTCTTCTGGTCATTTTTGTCTATTCAGATAATGTGGTGCCACCTGGAAAGCTCCTATTTGTGAAATAGGAACCCTGGGAGCTGGTCCCCTGTAGGTGGCGGAATAGAGACCACCCTGGGTTGCCAGGAGACTACAATCACTCTGCAATAAGGCTCTAGGGTCGTCAGCCCAGGGTCCAGACCAGAACGTTGTGAATGAGAATCTCACTGTATCAGAATCCTTTTTTCTTAAAAACCGCAGCCTGTGATGAGGAATTTGACTTAATTCTAGCCAAGATTTGACAGAAGGAAATTCCAGGGTCAGATGAATGAGCCATTTGCCATTTGGTAAGATTTGTCCTCCAGCCTCTAAGGTGCAGTCCCTTGGGGGTTGCTCCCCCAGGCCTGTGCCCAGCACACCTGTTGGCGAGGGTGTGAGAAGCGCCTAAGCTGTTGACATGTGATCTGGGCTGCCTTTATTTCCTGGGCCAGGACTAGCAGCTGCTAAGGACAACAGCTTGTATTATGTAGTTTTGGGGAAGGGGGGTTGGGGGTACCGCTTTTAACATGAACTGCAAAAAGCAGCTTCTCATTGTTGAGGGTTTTTTTATTGTTGTTTGTGGTTTTGTTTGTTTTTAATACCTTTGTTTGCATATTACCTTCCTTGCCTGAAACCAACCCCCTAAAGTTAGCCCTAGCTGGAAAACCACTCCTCAACAGCCTTAAGCAATGAATAGATGAGTAGAGAATGTAGCTTCGACTGGGCTTATTAAAATGAATGTGTCCAATTTTCACTTGAAAGAGCAATAACTACAGATGGCAAAAGAAGCACATTTAATATTGGTAGTTTACAGGGTGGTAGCAACAGAAAAATAATTCAAAACTTTAAATATCAGCCACTGCCTTTAATTTGTGGTTGACTTATCAGACAGGGAGGTCACCAGAATACAGTAACCCACTCTACTATTGCCTCGCCATTGAAATCAAAAGAAATAACCTTCTGTGGAGTCGTCAGACTGCAAGAATGATAAGTACCTTTTTTAGTGACCTCTCAGTGCTATGTGGGGCTTTATAGCTGTGGAAACTGGGAGCATCACATTTTCCATTGGAGAATCCCCACCCCCCGCCAGGGTATGGCTGTTGGGTGTGGTTCACGGCCTAGCCCTCTCGTGTGGGACAGCCAAGCAAACTAAGAGTGCTCGAACCAGTTCAAATGGGGGGTTGGGAATTCTTCCAACAAGGTACCTCTTTGTAGACACAACCCCAGGATGCTGGCTTTAACTCGGTCTCTCCCCCAGCCCCTCCTCTGAACCCAGGCCCTTTTTCAAAGCCCCACCTGGTACCCCACTGCTCAGACGCTCCCTTTTGTGCTGCTAGTTTCTACTCAAGTTCATGCAGGACGAATGCTTTGAAAATGAGATCTAAAAAATAATTACTAATCAAGAGTATTATTTTTTAAGCAGAACTGCCTTTTTCTATTCTTTATATAAACTATTGTGTTGGTCTAACGAGGCACTATTTTAAAATATTTTTTAAAATTTTCTCCCATAGCACTTAAAAGATATTTTGTAAAGACTTTGCTGTAAAGATTTTGTAAGAAAAATGGTCTAAGGGCTCCTTCTCCAACATTACCATTTAAAAAAATGTTTTAAAGGCTAGAAAACAACTTATGTATATTCTGTATATGTATAGCAGCACATTTCATTTATGGAAATATGTTCTCAGAATATTTATTTACTAATATATTTATCTTAAGCCATGTCTTACGTTGAAAGTGTGACATTGTTGGAATAATCATTGAAAATGACTAACATGAGGCCCTGTAAATACATGATAATTGCACACAGATTTTACATTTTTTGCCAACCAAAAAAAAAAAATGATTTAAAACAAGTTGTAGTCTTCTATGGTTTTGTAACAAATTGTACAAATGACTGTAAAAAAAATACAATTTTATCAAGTACATGTTATATGTCGTCATTGCTCTGTCTGATAAAGGTCTCCGCACTCCGCAAAGGAGAGGTTTGCACGAAGCAGTGCCTTCCAACTTCAGCTCGCTCCATGGGAACCTCTGTGTCATTTCCTCTCGGGGTAACACAGAGTTCATGGTATTGGGGATTTAGGTGGCGTCATGAGAGAGCATCCAATAGACAGTGTGTGGGATTATGCCCTCGAGGTGATGATAGTTTTTCTGCTCGGCCCTGTGTAGAGGGAGGGAAATGGCAATCAATCCTAGTAGTCTGCCTGTTAAAAATTGGGAACAGCCCTGACTGGTGTGGCTCAGTGAGTTTGATGTTGTCTGGAAAACCGAAAGGTCGCCGGTTCGATTCCCCATCAGGGCACATGCCTGGGTTGTGGGTTTGGTCGCTGGTCAGGGCAGGTTTGAGAAGCAGGTGATCAATGTTTCTCTTGTACATAGGTGTTTACCCCCCTCTCCTTCTCCCTCCCTTCCCCTCTTCTAAAATAAATAAATAAAATCTCTTTAAATTGATAATAAAAATTGAGAACACAGGCAGAATGTAAACCATTAGCTTCATCTGCTCGGACTTTTCCCACCTGGAAGATTGAGAGACCCTCGAGCCAAAGGGAAAGGAGCTTGTAGAGAAAAAAAAGCCCCAAGTATCTAGCCCTGGAGATGACCTGCTCAGGAGAGTGGAGGGGGACCTCCCTCAGTCTGAAATGAATCTTGTACCCATTTGTCATGTTTCCCGGGGAGGGTAGTTACTAATCTGTAAAGCACTCTTGAGATAACATGGAAGGTGAAAAGTGGTGTTTATTTTCTAGATATCTAGCAGAGAATATCCTAATCCTGTGAGTTCCTGTTTCTAGTTCTTCCTCTTTAACTTGGGCCATTTCTTGGGCACAGGCTCCTGGTCGACCTCCAGTCGCGTCCTGCCTGGCATCGGGTCCTTCTGAGCACCTTCGGGGATGGCAGCCTGGCTGCACAGAGCCTCCCAGAGCTTTTGTTTGATGGCCTTGCCCAGCTCCAAGCTGTACCTCTTGGGGGTCCCTGAAGGGTTCCACAGCATCGGCTCGACCACAGCGTGGTACAGAGCCTGGTAACCCTCTGTGGGGAGGCCGTGGATGGTTAACATGTCCGAAAACTGCTGTCTCTTTCTGGCTTCAGGAAGCAGCGCCTGGCCCTTCCAGGCTGCTGTCCCAATGTCCCTGCATAGTGCTTGGGTGGCAGCCACATGTTCAGCATATCTGTTCTCAAGATCTTGGCTGACTGTTACTTTTTTCTCCTTTGAACTTTCTTTACTCTAGCCAGGAAGAAAGCAGAGAAGTCAAAGCTAAAACTTGAGAAGGGAGCTCAGAATAATTATCTGGGATTTGTGTCCCAGAGTCTTGGTTACAGCCACAACCAACATTTGTCTAGCGTGTGTTAGTTTACCGAATTCCTTCATGTGCACCATTGCATGCGTCCCCCGTAACCCTGCAAGGTCAGCGGGAGACAGCTTTAAAGGCAAGGAAACGGGAATCGGTTTGCCCAAGGCCACACAGCTAGAAAGTTAATAACCACAGTTGTCATCTATTGAATGCCACACAGGATCCTCGGCATTTAGTCTGTGCCAGGCTCTGTTCAAAAGCCCTTTGCACGTATTTACTCATTTCATCCACATGAAACCTTATGAGGGAAGGGCTGTTATCCCCCATTTTATAAATGACAAAAACCAAGGCAGAAAAAGGCTAAGCCCACCATTGTCCTTAATTCTAGGCAAAGCTGGGGTTTGAACCCTACATCCTAGCTCCAGGGTGCATGCTGAGCTCTGCTGACCACCATGAGTGAAGGAGCTGGCCTCCGACTGGGTCTTTGGATGCCAGGTTCTCCACATGGAAGTTCATATCACCTCTGCTGTTCCAGTGTGCGTGCCTGCGCGCTCTAACCTTATCCTGGCCTTTCCCATCCTTATTTTCCCCTCATGTCAAGTTCCTTTCATCTGTGTTTATGAAAGCCACTTCATTCACCTGTAGAACTAGGCAGGGTATAAGTGACATGCCCCAAGATCTGGTCCTCTCAGTATCCTGATGCCGCCCCCGCCCCCACCCCCACCCCTACTCCCCACAATCCTGTCTTCAACTTGAGGATTTCTTTCGCGTCATATAAATCTCCCAAGCCTTACGTGTTCTCTAGCTGACATTTCCCTCTTCCCACCCATCACATTTACCCGCCACCAGCCATCATGTACCTCGTTGGTGCTCCCTGCAGGCCTCCTGCGCCTAGGTGAGCCCGGCTGCTGCCCCACGGGCTGCTTGCTCTTGGAACTGATGGAGTTTCTTATCCCGTCCCTCCGAGTGGCTTTTACTGCTGAATCGTCCTTGGGCTTTAATCTCTTTGAGGGCTTTGCTTCTCCAGACTTGCCTGGTACCAGACAGCATTTGTCCTTCAGTTGTCGCCGGAGCACCAGCTTCACCAGGGAGAGTGAGCTGGCAATGAATGGGTTCTTCACGACCTCCCAAGAGGAGGTGGTACCTGGTACAGGGGCCTCGATGTTCTGCTTTGCACATGCTCTGGCCATCCAGATGTTGGTGAGGGCCGGCGAGTCCACATGGCAGTCC
This sequence comes from Macrotus californicus, assembly GCA_007922815.1. Classification (NCBI taxonomy): domain Eukaryota; kingdom Metazoa; phylum Chordata; class Mammalia; order Chiroptera; family Phyllostomidae; genus Macrotus; species Macrotus californicus. Next base: position 281,396 of record VMDR010000014.1, read on the forward strand.
TGAAGCCTGGTGTTCAGTGAGATAGACTGCCGGAGCCCATAGGTGGGAATGCTGGGGTCTCGCCTCACACAGATCGGATGCTAGAATTAGGAGGAGGTGGGAAAGGAACAACAAAAAACGACTAGTTCTCAAACAGAGACCAGATGGTCTAGTTTGGAGGCACAGGGCTAACGTCTTTTTAGAGACTATTTCTTCCACACCTATCTCAGAAATCTTCCTACACATCCTCTCTCCCGCTCACCAGAGCCTTTTCTACCAAGGCCACAATGATATTGGGCCAGAGGTGGAGGGTCAGGGAACTTCACGAGGAGTCAAGGACAATTCCTGTCTACTGGAAAGCCAAGTGGACCTGTGGCTGGAGAAGGACGGGAGATAGGATCACTCGAGATTCCTATAGGAGCTGTAGTCACCCCTTGGCTATGCTGCCTCACAGAAACGACAGCGGGCAAAGTCCGGCCAAACCCTGAGTACGCTTTCTAACCGGACTGCCATGAGCCAAGAAAAGCTGCTAAATAGGAAAATACACTCTGGGGTCCATGAAGGCAAAAGCACAGCGTAAATGACGCTGGCCCCTATTTCCTGGGAGCATCCAAGAACAGGAGAACAATCTGGACAGATCAGAATCACATCTTTACAGAGACCTGGCCTTCTAAAAAATGCTATCTATAAAAAATGAAATCACCTTACCATATTTCAGTTGCCTTAAATTTTATTTTAGCTAGCTTAGTAGGGGGAAGAAATATGTATTTTCTTTTCCTTTTCTCTCTCTCTCTCTCTGTCTTTTTTTGTTTTGTTTTAATATTTCTAGTCACCTACCTTTCTCTGCCTCAGTCACATATGGGCAGTTTTGAACCATTATCTCTAGTATTTGTGATGTCACTTGTTTTGTGATGTGGGTGTAGCTAAGTGTTACATCATTGAATTTTATAGTTAAATTATGTTGGAAGAAGTCCTATTTTGTTGTGTTTACAGCCTCAAAAACTTTTGAAGTTATTCTTTCCCCCAAAATGGCTTGGGTGAATTTTGAAGTTCCTACCATTCTTAAGATGTATGCTTTGCACGCCACACAGTCAAATATGCAGACCAGATTTGTGGATACAGGTAGTGAGATGCATTCTTACATGTGCAAAAGTGCCCTTCTTCGTGCACATAAAGAAGTTACTGTTAAATTCTCAGACTAGCTGCCAAGGTTAGGGACCAGAAATGAAAGAACACGTTCCTGCAGCCCTGGGCACCTCTCCCTTCGTGTCTTCCCCTCACCCCACCCCGCCCCGAGACTACGCGGTTTTTGGAATGTGGTTTTATTTTACATCCCATGGCAAATGCAGTAATTAGAGCTGTTAGCAGTGTCAAGGGCTTGAAACAAGAACAAAGACACCTCTTCCTGGGAACTCTTGGGCAATGCCTAGCTCCTTATCAGGTGCTTGTCCTGTTGGTGGTTTTGATTTTTCATACACAAAATGCCAAAGGAGGCTTCCTCCCAAGAGGGAGGAGAGAGAAATGATGGAAAAACAGAGTGTGAGTCTGGCAGGCGTTCCTGGAATCGCATGTGTTGCCTGTTTGATTTTTTCGAGTGTTGTCCCTGGAGTGAATCAAAGTCCTCAGGCAGACCGCACCGCAGGCCGTGGTAGAACCACCTCCAGACCGATGGCATCTGGACCCACAGATGCTTGGGAGGACAATGGGGCTCATTCAGCAGTGAGCCCTGGCCTCACCTCCACAGAGGTGGGTCAGTTTTAGAGCAGGGCGTTGGAAAGGGTTTGTCTTTGGGAAGGTTTGCAAACGTCTGGAGACTGGGCAAGCAAGCATCCTTTCAAAGCCGGTGAATCCCGGAGAGGTGATGTTAGGCTCTTGGGCTACTATCTCCCTTTACTCTGCACGGCGGGGAGAGGAGGGAAAAGTCGGGGCAAGAAAGGCATCCTGGGAATAGCTCTTCTGTTTCCCTTCTCTCCTTCCCCATGTTGAGGTTGGCCTTCCCATTCATCCTTCTTCCAGATACTCCTCTGGTGTATTCGCTTTCCTAGGCCCTTCATTCAGTGACCAAGTGACACTGCCCCGGCTCTGAGAAACACTCTAAATCTCCTTCTGTTCACGTGGATGGCGGCTGATACATATTCTTCAATTTCCATCAAATTGTGCCTTCTGTCCCATCAATTGACTATGCCACAACAAGACCCTTTCGCGTTCCTTAGAACTAACCCAGCGTAATTTGGCTTGTGCTATTTCTCTGGTGTCAGGAGAATCTGCATTTATTGAATGCTTATTATAGGCCAAGCACTGTTTTTGGACAATTTACAAGCATCATCTCATGAAATGTTACCAACAGTCTTATGAGTTTGGATCGTGTTGCCATCCCTACTCTGCGGATGAAGAAATGGAGGCCCAAGTTGCTCAAGAACTATGCCCCAAAGCTAGTAACCGACAAAGGCTGGGTGCAGTCCAGGTGTACACCACCCCATCCTTGTCCTTACTGTGCTCTTCCCCAGCTATTACTGTGATGCTCTGCCTCTCATCTTGTCAGCCCATCCACACACTACACCTGGGCCCAGTTCTAGTCCTAGCCTTGTCGCGAGACTTCCTCTGGGCTCAGGAGTTAGTCTGCCTGAGGTGACATCCCAGATCCAGCTCTCCATTGGTAAGGGAAAGCACATCTCAAACCTTCTTTCCCTCATCTGAGAAATGGAGACAGTAAGAGTGCCTACTCCAGGATCACTGGGAGGATGAATGGGACAATGCATGTGACGCCCTCGGCGTGGCTCTTGGCGCATAATAAGCACTCAATAAATAATGTTCTTATTAACATCGTTAATATTGTGGTCTGCTCGCCCATCTGACTCTTTCTTGAGCCCCCGTTGCCCACGGGCTGAGTGACAGAATTCTACATTTGATGCAGGCTTCATCTCGGGTCCTTCATGCACACCCATCGGGCTTATGAGGCCAACCAATGAGCTTCTGGAATGATTCTGATCTGACTTGAGCATCTCAACATTTCTTTTCCTATGGTCCATCCTCACTAGGCATCTGTCAGATTCATCAACTTCACAGAAGTGGTATATTTACAGGAAGTACATGACCCCTGGTTGTAGGAGTGGTTCGGAACATCCCACGCTTCATTAGTCAGAAAGGGAAGCAGGTACCTGAGGATGCCCTGAGGAAAGTGACTAGTCTTTCACAGAGGTTGTTCCGTCAAAGGCTGTTCAGAATTACAAAGTCAGGATGGAAAGACTCTCTTTGGTTCAGGATCCTGAAACCATGGCAAGAGTTTCTGTTGTTGGTGCCAGCACTTGATTCGTGAACTCGGGGTTGAGGCAGCCGGGCTTCCATATTACTCAAAGGCCTGTTCCTCAGTTGGACTCACCATTGAACCTTTTTTATTCTTCTGAGCTCAGCCTAAATGACTTTTATTTCCCACCCATCATTTGAAGCTGTGCTTCCTGACATCTCTAAACTACCGCTTCTATTTGGAAACACATCTGCCCTTCTTTGATGCTTTGCCAAACTCTCCTCACTGTATTTTTAGCTCCTATAAAGTTTCTTCTTTCTTTTTTCCTTTCCTACAAACTTTCTCCTCTTTCATTTCTCTCAGTTCCTCTTCTTTTTCTTGAGGATCAGTTAATAAAAAGGAAATTGAGCCCACTCATATGAATTCTTGTCTCTTCCCTTCCTGCTCCACTCCCAAGTTCTAGTTGCTGTTAATCTTCTCAGAAGATGTTTTTATTTTCACACCCAAGCAGCAAACATCCACACCCATATGGGAACAGAGCTGAGGTCTGTGATGTAGCAGGTTTAGGAAACGAGAGAAAAACTTTGGATGGGAGAATTTGAAAACATTCCTGAACAATGACGAAAGCTCTGAGGACCAGTGATTTAGAACACATGTGCTAATACCCACCTATCGTGGGCCAAGTATGTGAAATAAGGGTGCCCTGCCCACCCTGCCACTCCCTGCCACCTGATTGAGTTCTCAGACATGACCACCTGAATGTGCCACACACATTTCTAACCCAGTAGCTTCAACCCAAATTCTCTCTCCCTTCACCCCCATCAGAACAAGCACGCTACTACTTCTCTTGACTCATCCCTGTTGCCTGGCCCAGAAACCTGGGAGACAGGGTCAGGAACAGCACCATGCTGAGCTGAGCCTGAGGCTCAAGGAAAATCAGAACTCTACATCCTGTTTTTACTTACAATTTTGATGTTTGGTCATCTGGAATTCTTGGTCATTCATTTAGATTTTTAAAAACATTTTATTTACTTGTTTATTTTTAGAGAGAAGGGAAGAGAGGGAGAAAAAGAGGGAAAGAAACATCAATCTGAGAGAGAAACATTGATTGATTGCCTCTTGTACATGCCCTGACTGGGGACCAAACCCCAGCATGTGCCCTGACCAGGGATTGAATCGGTGACCCTTCACTTTGTAGAATGATGCCCAACCAGCTGAGCCACACAGGTCAGGGCTAGGCTAGATTTTTAAAGATATTTCATTAAAACAGTGTTTATTAAACACATTGAATATATTTTAAACCCTATTAAATAATACTTATTTCTTTATCTTGATTACTGAATTTTGGGGGCCTTCTAAAATTTTGTGCCTGAGTTGAATGCCTCACTCACCTCACCCTAATCTTGGTCATGGAGTCCTCAGTGAGCATTTTGTCACCAGAACCCTAGAAGGACAAGAAGGCAATTCATCACAGTGGTTAGGAGTGTCATCCTAGAGTCCTCCTGCCTGAGTTCAAAGCCCAGCTCCACTACTATATGACCTGTGGGTGAACCATTTAACTTCTCTGTGTGAGGGGAGTTCACAGGGGCTCTTGGGAGGATTATGTGAAATGCAATGGCAAGCACCCTACCTAGAGTTTAGTACTGTTTTTAATAAATATTTGCTATCATTTATTTTATTTTTTAAAGATTTTATTTATTTATAGAGAGAAGGGAAGGGATGGAGAAAGAGAGGAAGAGAAACATCAATGTGTGGTCGCCTCTCATGTGGCCCCCACTAGGGAACCTGGCCCACAACCCAGGCATGTGCCCTGACTGGGAATCAAACCGGCGACCCTTTGGTTCGCAGCCTGCGCTCAATCCATTGAGCCACACCAGCCAGGGCTGCTATCATTGTTATTATTATAATCAGGCTCCTCCTCCAGTGCTGGACACAACATGACTGCCCTGTGAGCAGAAATGACCCCAACTGGAGTTTCGAAGATACCAGGATCACCCAAACTCCACCAGCTGCGATCTCCTAGCTTCTTGGCAAATCCTGCTGCCCACGGAGGAATCAAAGGGTCCGAATGCAGAACACGAGAGGCAAACAGACAAGCACCAACATCTTCCTGGAGGCCCAGGGGCTACAGTCAGCGTCCTCACTCTTTCCATGAAATAAAGCTGCTAACTGACCAAGGCATGTGAAGCATTGAAATGAGTATCTTAGACGACTACTCGCCAGGGGCCAGGACTACATTACTGAGCAAAAGACCTTGAGCCATTAAGTGCCCTGACCTAGATGGGCTCAGCTGTATTTTTAGCCTCTGTGCACTGTTTCCATCACCTGTGCTGGGCTTTAAGCTGGAAAAGAGGGGAGGGAGGCCTGGAGAAGGCATGAGGGATGTTTCTCATAGCAGCCAGTGGGGGCAGGGGCTTGCACACTATTTCTGAGTTCTGTTATACAAGCCAGCTTCATGGGCATGCAACCTGTGTTAGTGACACAGGTGCCCAAACTTGAAAGGACCTCACACTTGGTTTAATGACCTGTGATTGCCATCTTAAAATCCTTAATCATTTTAAACAAGGGACCTCCACATTTCCATTTCTCACTGGGCCCTGCAAACCACATTGCTCATTCTGGCTGTACATAGGCCAAGAGAGCCAAGTGAGGGAATGGGGCTGGTACCCACCCAGCAGGGGTGCCTTCCTGCAGGGGGTGCAGGACAGGCCAAAGCTACTATCAGGAGGCATGAATCCCCAGACTTTGAAAAAGAAAAACAACTTACCTGGAACCTCCTGTCTGCCCCTTCCTATGTCCTCAAATACTGGGATGAGATGCAAAAGAGCCTGGTAAATTGTTGAGAGCCATGTCCTGCTTTGCTAAAAACTTTCCCCAACTCCCTGTTTTAAACAGTCCAGAGACCATTCTCTGTCAATACCATTTTCTTGTCTTTACCGTACTCCTTGCTCTCTGGAATCCACGTTATCCTCATGCTGGTCAGCTGGCCCTCTCCGCGAGGTTAGAGTGTAAGGTTGTGCTTTTTCTGCTGCAGGCATGCTCCTCACTGCATTGTTTTAATTATTAAATTTATTCAGGTAACATTGATTAATCACATAAATTTCAGGTGTACAACATTAGGTTTCCATATCTGCATACTCCACTGCGTGCTCACCACCCGAAGTCTACTTTCCTCCCATTTCCTCTCACTGAGTATTTGTTGAGTGGAGGAAGGGGCACCTTTACTGAGCGCTTACTTTGAGCTGATGGTTTCACCAGCATCTTCTCCCTTCACGCTCCTTCTGTGTGCCCCGCCTGCGCCTGTCAGCGAGGGCACAAGGGAGAGGAAAAGAGTTCCAGGTCCCACCAGAGGAGGAGGTTTGCACGTGGGAAGGGCCCAAAATGGTGGAGAAGACAGAGTGAGAGCCACGTGGGAAGTGGAGGGTGTGTCCTCAGGGACCAGGTGTCGCTTGGTGGTGGTGGTCGGGGGGTGTCCCCCTGCTCCAATAAAAAGCCCAGAGGATTCTTGAATTCGGGAATGATACCGTGAAAACAATGACTGGACAAGATTCTTCTTGCCGCAGCTCTGGGTCGTGTGGGTGGAAAGGGACAGAGATTGAGAGACCTCGTGGGAGGTAGCTGCGCCTTTGAGGCCCAGCCCTGGGAACAGCTTGGGGGGAGGTGGACCCTGGGAGTGGGCGAGGGGGCGGTTCCGGGGTGCCGAGGGGGGCATAGAGGCCTGTGCACCCAAGGCGGGCCGGGACCGGTCCAGAC